>JAPYMA010002037.1:0-28464 GCA_035041965.1 Anisakis pegreffii
TTCGAAGATGCTTCTGCTGTCATTAGAAATACGTGCATCTAATTTGAATTCGTATACCATGAATTTTCCTGTATAGAATCAATTATAAAAAATTTTCTTTCCGTGATTCCGGTCCATTTGCAACAATTTAAGAACTCTTCTGTTCAACATGCAGCATTTTGTTGGATGCCGTGTTTATTTGGCTTATTAAAGCGATTTTGGATGAGACCGATTTGATTCATGCAAATTTGGTGTCAGAAGTTCAGAAATTGGTATTTTAGGTGTGGATCCGTGGACGTTTGCATACATCACGTAGTAAGGGTAAAACATGCTTTGTTGTGGTACGTCAGCGTGTACATAGCATTCAAGCGATGCTGTTTGTTGGGGATAAAATTAGCAAACAAATGCTCAAATTTGTATCGAATATACCGAAGGTAAATTTAAAATTTCGAGAAAGAAAAATTAATTGATAATAAATGAAATGTTCCGTACTTCAGTCATCGTGCGTTGAGAATGAATTCCATAATTTGCAATTCATCTGACCATATGACGAAGTAGTATGAATGATTGACATAATATTATTCAAGGAATCGATAATCGATGTGCTTGGAACAGTTCGTAAAGTAGATCAAGAGATTACAAGCTGTACCCAAAAAGATGTGGAACTGCATGTGCTTCAAGTGCATGTTGTTAGTACGGCTGAGCCAGTGCTTCCACTCCAAATCGAAGACGCCTCACGTGCTAAAGATGATGAATCTGGTCTTTCGGTTGTCAATCTTGATACCAGACTTGATAACAGGTACCTGTTTTCAAGCACTTGACTCAGTCCAGTTTGTACGATGTTCAAAGTAGTAGGACACTGGAATTGAGTTTAATTATTCATTATTCGAAGTCAATGATATTCATCAGAAGAAGTGTCAGCATACTGGAAACTCATGTTGAAATATAATACGATGACATTGTATGCTTGAGCATTTATTCGCTCGATGTGAACGCGGTTTTCTAATGAACATAAACATTGCAGAGTGCTCGATCTGCGTACCGTGACCAGTCAAGCAATATTCCGTCTGCAAGATGGTGTTTGTGAGTTGTTCAGAAATACGCTCAAAAAGCGAGGATTCACCGAGATTCACACTCCGAAGATCATCTCTGCGGCGAGTGAAGGTGGAGCGAACGTTTTTGAGGTGCTGATTACATTTATTGCGTCAGAAATACGCTTCATTCATCATATTTGTCCGTGAGCATCTGCATTCAACTGTATCACATAGTATCTTTTCGTATTGCAGGTATCATACTTCAAAGGATCAGCGTATTTGGCACAGTCACCTCAACTCTACAAGCAAATGGCTATCGCAGCTGACTTCGATAAGGTATTTCGTTTTGCTCTGGTTTCTTTACCGTCATCCGCTCTTCTCACATTTTTTGGATCTTTCTGAAGCGAATCAAAAAATTTTCAGTGTGTTTTGTCGTCGACTGTTCGAAATGATGATGAATGATTATTTTTATTTGCCGTCTTGCATTTCAAATGTTATTCCGTTGTCTTCGTTAAATATGCATTGGTTTACTTTCTCAGGTATACACAGTGGGAGCAGTGTTTCGTGCAGAAGACAGCAATACTCATCGTCATCTCACTGAATTTGTTGGTCTCGATCTTGAAGTCGCATTCAAGTTCCATTATCACGAGGTTGCACTTCGTTTCATCTCTGTTTGAATTTTGCTTAATTTTTGGTCACCTATTAAAAGAGAATTTATTTGGTCCTAAGTTATGCAGATAGACGGATGTCAGGCTTATGTAAGTAACTTAATAGACTCATATGACATGTACCTCATTCTGCAAGGGCGAATTGCTGAAGGCGATATCGGATGATCTAGCTGGAAATCATCAGATGGGTCTGATTTTTCTAACAAGAGTTATTACGGATTGATGTGAATTTTATCTGTGAGGTTAGGAATGAATGAATGTTACTTGAAGTGACGATCTGGGAAAAAGTTGAAACAGTATTCAGTCTTTACGTTATATGTTTTAAGGTTGTTGAGACGATAGGTTCAGTAATGAATGATATCTTCAAAGGACTTCAAGCAAACTATGCTCATGAAATTGAAATGGTCGCTAAACAGTATCCTTGTGAACCGTTCGAATTTGTTGAACCAGCTCTTGTCCTGAAGTGAGTTGGTTTGGTTTTTCCAGATTTTGTAGAAATGTTTCGAGTGAGAGGTATTGTCGTCCAGAGCTGATTAATATGGTTGCATAAAATTCAGATATCCCGATGCGGTAAAACTGTTACGTGAGCATGATGTTGAGATCGGTGATGAAGACGACCTGAGCACACCGGTCGAGAAGTTTCTCGGTAAGTTGGTGAAGGAGAAGTATCATACGGACTTCTATATCCTCGACAAATATCCGCTATCAGTTCGACCGTTCTACACGATGCCCGATCCAAAAGATAATCGATATTCGAATAGTTACGACATGTTCATGAGAGGTGATTTATTGTTTTCCATTAAACCATCATATTTTGGAGGTACGAAATCATTTGAAGATCGAAATCACATAATTTTATCCCATCGTTCAGTTATCCGAATGCGTTCCAGTTTTGCGATGTTGTGATAGTTTAATGAGTATGTCTTTGATTTTAGGTGAAGAAATCTTGTCGGGTGCTCAGCGAATTCACGATCCAGACTTGTTGATTGAACGTGCAAAACATCATAAGATAGATCTTGAGAAAATTCGTTCATATGTGGATGCGTTCCGTTACGGATGTCCTCCGCACGCTGGCGGTGGAATTGGTCAGTTCGTTTTTAGTTGACTGATTCATCAGTTCATTCATAAGGTTCATCTCGTAATATCACTGAATCGAACAATTCATAAGCGTCATTGTG
The DNA here is from genome assembly GCA_035041965.1 of Anisakis pegreffii. Lineage (NCBI taxonomy): Eukaryota > Metazoa > Nematoda > Chromadorea > Rhabditida > Anisakidae > Anisakis > Anisakis pegreffii. The sequence goes on from JAPYMA010002037.1 coordinate 2,860, forward strand.
TGTCGATGAATCAGTTCATATGTTTGATTAACGTCGGTGTGTGGCGGACTTCTTTTCAAAATAAAACTGTTGAATTAACATGGATCATATTAGGGTGAATAAGGTGGTGTGCTTTCAGGAATGGAACGTGTTACGATGCTGTTCTTGGGATTGGGTAACGTTCGTTTAGCGTCGTTGTTCCCACGTGACCCTAAAAGAATCACACCCTAAATGGATTTGCGATTTGCGTTCATCCTCAAACAAACAAAAAACATTCGCAGTTTCTCTTTTATTCTGTCCAGTACATCTTGCTGTCTGTCGGGCATGTGCAGCGCTTATAATGTCGGTTATTCTTTTGCTTTTGTTGTTCACTAAAACAAATGGATGTTTTTGGTGTTCAGTGATAATATATGACTGAACTCGAACTTTTTGTAAAGTTAGCATCTACAGAATTATATTGTTCCGTTGTGTAGTGTTGTTGCTGATTTGACGAGTTATGATTGGGGACAGTGATGATTATATCTAGGCGATTAGCGGAATAAGCAAATGGATAGTAGCCACTGAAGAGAATGATTTCACAGGGTGATAGTCATTCCGTGGGTATTGATATAAACGGTGTTCAAGTTGTTATTTGTTAATTGTTATCAATAACAACATTTGTTGATGTTTTTGTATGTCTGGTCCTGCGTTATTTATTTTTTTATTTAAGTTTTCGGATTGAATTTTCGTTGATTTTTTTCTTCTTCCATCTCGGTTCATTTTACTCTATTGGGTCAGTATTATTCTGATGTAAGTGTGCCGAATCGTTTTGTATAGAGAATGGCTCACAACAAGAGCAAAAGCTTCAGTGATGGGAACGCTGAACCATATTTATATCTATTTAGCTTTTTTGTTTCCGAGTTGGGAACGTAGAATATATATCGATGCGTTTTGTATCTGAAACAGATTCAAAAAAAGAGTATATCGCTGCTTATAATGGATTATGCGTTTTGTATCTGAAACAGATGTTAATTAATAACGCGCATATCGTCGATTTATTTGTTGAATCGGCGATTTTGTTGATAAAATTATTGTCACGAAATATTTGTTCAGTTGTTTGGTGCATGACACATCAATTTATCGAGAAATGCTCTTCAGTTGGTGCAGTCCTGAAAAGTAGAAACACATTTTCTGGTTGTAAAAAAAGTAATTTTTGAGTGAAAATTAAGGCATTTTCAGTTAAGGTACAGCCAGTAATTTTTGACTTCCATATTTAACTGCATAATTTTTGACTGAAATCAAGTGGTATGAAGGTATTCTCACTCGTTATGGTTCCTTTATCAATGGTGTGCAGTTGGGCAAGTTTATAGAATGAGAGTACATAACGCAGCAATGCAACGCACAAAGTGGTGATGACGACGTTACAATTCTAATCTGCACTTGGTGTTATATTTGTGCATTTCTCTTCACCGCTGATAAATAATGCATTCCACGATAACTGCACTAAAATATCGTTCGATTTTTGTTTTATTTGTTTCATTCAATCATGCAAAAGTGAAGAAATTAAGTCAACAATAACGTCCTTTCTATGCTGAAGTGTTTAAAGCTCGACGGTTCTGCAAAGAATGTTCAATATTTCGACAAATATTAGGGGACTGTTAAGAGCACTTCTCATCAACTGAACGATCAAATATTGCCACAAGTGAGTATTGATCGAATTATGTTGTAATTCTAAATGTTGGTAAGATCAGTTGTTAGAAAGCAATAGGTCCGAGTTTTTTCTACAGAGAGGTATTGAACTGTCTGCTCGAGCGTGAACTGGGCACCTCGAACTATGCTTATCGAACGTTGGCTAGATCAGTGAATTATGATAGATCAATGTCCGCGGCATAAACGCACTGAAGAGTATACGCACGCAGTTTTCCTACAAAGTAGCGAATGTAATACTGAACTTATGGAGGTGGGGAACAAATTATTTCCGAAATGATAAAATGATTTACACAACAGTTGATGTGCATTATCAATGCGAGCCTGAAATATCAATGTCTTTCGACGTCAGGGAAGTGGGAGGGGGGAGGTAAGGGAAATTAATTGTGCAATCTTAATTGAATATTTGGGATAGTGATCAAATTTGAGTGATCAAAAATTCAATTCAGATTTTTAATTGATCCATCACCAATATTATTGTGTTTTTCACCCTGCTGCAAGCAAATGAAGCCAGTGGACAATCGCCGATAAACGATAATTTCATGTCATGAATACTTTCTCAAAATCATTTACTGATGTTAACTGAAAGAGATTTGGTCTCGGTCGGAGTTTGGACTAAGCTTCCGAAGTTCAGCATTTCGACAGAACTTTAAAAGTTTTGGTCGGGATTCAACCGAATCCATTTTTTGAAGCTCCCAAATTCGGTTTTTGACGGAACTTCGATTGGTTACCATCACCGGAAGTATATTCTCATTGTACAAGCATTTCAGCTTGAACAACTGCTCTTCGACAAATACGTTTATCAAAAATATGCTCATATTCACAATCGTTGTCGGACATTCAATTCAACATTCGTGATAACTTCATGAAAAGCGACTGATTCTGTACGATTCTCACGAACGATCTACATACGGCAGTTCGTTCTTTTTGAAAATACATATAAAGTTTCCATGCAGTTATCACGAACATCACGCAAACATCAAAAATGCACGAAATGTTTCAGTTCCAGCAAAAACGCAAGATTTCATGATATGAAATGAACAAGAAAGGGAATAATAAGACTTTCAAACGTAAAACTGCCATAGTTCATACTCTAATTCATTTTTTGTGTTCATTTCACTCTTCGAAAACACTTTTATTCCCTTCCTTTTCAAACTTCTGAAAAGGATTTTGAATTGCACAAAATGCACAAATTGCACAAAAGTAAAACGAAATACACAAAAGTGAAACACTTATTGAGGCCAAGTAACTTCGTATGTAGAATATAAAGTACATCATCAAATATGTTCCATTGCCACTGTTTGAGCAATTTGTTACAGAGAGGAATTTAAGCTGTTGTTTCATTTTGTTCCAGTCTACTTTTGTTATCCAACTTTATCGTTTCAACGTTACAATCATACGAAATTCAATAACAAGTACTTTACGTCATATGAATATTCATTGAGGAGCCTATTGCTGAACGTCCTGGGAACATAAAATTTTATATCTATTCACTGCTCACAAATTGACGATGGAACGCTTCAGCTTTGATGATGTTTTATGATATTACATTAACAATTCACTGAATCATAATATCCATCTGAATCTGGTACAGATTTATCGTCTTGTTTGATTGCATCAAGACCACTCGACTTATCTGATGCCGTCTGTTGGGCACTTTCACGTATAGTTCGTGAAGAGTACATGTCCCTGAAGTGTGTATGATGTGTCGGATCATTTATGTCTTTTACGATGACTGGTAGATTAAAAGCTTTTGTTGAAGTCTTTTTTAGTTTGATTCGTTTCTCGAATTCTAATCTCGGATCAAAGAATGGCATCAGTACTGCCGCCGAACTGTCATCACCGTCATCGTCATCGGATGTAACTAGTTTAGCAGTGCGATTCTCCAGTTCTCTTTTGACATTTCCGAGCAATGTTTCTCTAAAAGTCAAATTTTCAAAGTTATTTAGCATGCCATCTAACAGCAGCATTTAATAATAATTAATCCCAAACAAATTTCTCAAAAAGATTTTCAGTGCGTTTCTAGAATATCTACGCTGATCAATTGCAAAATGGGCATTTATTAGTTGCAATTCGAACTTCATATTCGTGCAAAAAAAAGATATTGAGGTTATGTCAATAGATATCATCTATCAGTTAGAAGTAATCTGTTTCCGAAGTGGATTCATCAAGAATCTTTCATATGGGATGAACAAATGGACATATCGTTCTACAATTGGTTATCACCGATAGATTATTATTGACAGACATATATATGAAAAACCAACTTCGTGTAAGTCGCTCCACTGGAACCATCAACGATGCTGTCAGTTGTGCTCTCTTTGGCTGTATCGGAGACATGTCGAAGAGCTGATTTAGCCATCAGCAGGTCTTGTGGTAGCGGTACGAATCTGGCGCCTGATGATGACTCCTCATTCGCTGAGTTTTCGGGTGCTTCCTGGATGGCACCAAAACTGTATCGCTGTTCTGTGAAATTCTCTTCCAGATTCTCTGCTGCAGTTTGTGCGATTGTTGAATGTGCTTGATCTTGCTGTTCATCGGACTTATTTTGTTCCTCTTCCAATTCCTCCTGCAAACTCTCCAAAAATTCTACATCTCTTTTAATGTTTGATGACACAGTTTGCTTATTATCACCATCGTCTGTATAATTGTTCACGCTGCTGCTTTCTTGCCGAAATGATTGTTTCAACCCATCCAATAAGCCAATATTACTTGTCGTGCTATCTATTTCGCCTGATCCATGTTCAGCTGATCCACTTTGTTGTTCGGTTTTATTGCGTAGATATGTTGGTAATAAGATGGCTTCTTCGCTCAAATTCTCATCACGTTTGTCTTCGCTTCTTCTCAGAATCGATTCTGTGTTATCGTGGTCTGAATCTGAACGTAATAAGCCGAAATTATGGCGTTCAGTTACTTCAGAGGTTGGATAAGTAGGAATACGATATATTGAAGTCTGAGTTACTTCAGTTCTTGGATTGGATCTGTTCAATTGGTTTGTTGAATGCTCATCGGCGATACTCGCCCCTTTCTCCTCCAGGTGACCACGAACATCCTCACTAACCGCAATTACCAGATCGTCTAATTCCTTAGCTTCCTCATTATTATCTTCACGATTCGTGTCCTCCTTCCTCTCCATTTGCAACATGTCTCCACCTTCCCTCGTTTTCGGTGCAACTGCTTCTATTTCTGATGATTTTCCTTGCACTTCAGAACGTCTACTTTCATCTTGGCTGTTCCAAACTATGAGGTTGGTTTGAGCCATTGCACCATCAGATTCCACGTTGATCTCACCGCGAACGATTTTCGTCAGTTTCCTGCCTGATTGCTCTTCATGCTCCCTTCTTTCCTCGTCCGTTCGTAGTTCTTCACTTTCATGAGCTCCGTCAATCCTCACCCATGAAGTGGCAAGTTCACTAGCCAAACTCGTATCGCATTCCTTATCAACGTTACTCATAATAGCTGCAATACGAGGCATAACTTTCTCCATAAAAGTCTTACAACTATGATCAGGTTCTTCTTGTTCGAACGACGATTCAGTTGAATCATCTTGATCTTCCAACATTTTTGAATACAGTTTCAAATTTTTTGTAAGCATTGATTCCTGCTTTGTTCCTTCGCTATTTTCGGACTCTTTCACTGTCAATGCTATTCTACCATTTCCCCTGGTAGCAGTTGTATTCCTCACTTCTGATATCGACGGTGACGGCTCTGAATCCGACGTTGTTGTCGTTGGACGGCATTTCAGCTGCTCGGATACTGAATTTTGATCAGATGCCGCCACGGATGCAGTAAGTTGTTGTCCTTCTGTGATTCGTTGTTGTTCAACTGCTAATTTCTCCTCTGACTCAACTTCGTCCTGTTTCTGCCTATCCTCAACTTGAGACGATATAGGTTTCTCATCTTTGGTGCACTCGATTTTCAATAAGTCGTGCGTTCTGTCTGCGTTCTCTTGCTCTGAACGATCACTCTCCACTTGCTGTTCAGAACTATACGAAATTAGGCCATAAGTTCGTGACATTTCACGGCTATCAACTAGTCGTTTAGCATTTGGAGCGTACGGAGTAGATGAAGCTGTTGGTCTTAATGCGGTATACATTGGACGTCGAGGTGAGGCGACCGTACGCGATGATGTATTGGCGAGAGGTAATAGCTCGAAGTGTTCGTCGAATGCTGATCCAGACATTGCCAGTGAAGTGATCGAGTGCGCTGTTACTGGTGATTGAGACGATTGGAAATCAGTGGACTGTGATGAATCTTTACTGCTAATGGAATGTTTTTGCAATGAAAGAGAACGTTTTCGAGGTGATGGTAGTGGACTGGTGAGCGGTTTGGGTTGGGGTAGTGGCACGGATGAGGGAGGTGGAGGAGGGGGAATCGGAGGACGGCGAGGTGAGGTTGGTGAAGTTTGCGATTGTAAGTGAGATGGACGGTCGCTCAGTGGGACAGCATTTGGTGGAGGCGGACGCCGTGGGGTTTTCGAAAGGATTTCGGTTGGTCGTGATACTGATGGGGAGTGAACAGGACGTGGAGGTACTGGGGGAGGCGTTCGCGGTGTTGCAACTTTAGTTGACGACAACTGGGATGGTGAGGTTTGGGTGAGCGAGCGTGCAGACGAGGTGGACTGGGTTGTAGAAGTACTGATAAGGGAAGTTGAAAGCGGCGGTGGGGGTGGTGGAGGAGCTGATGGACGAACGGTTGGTGAGGTGGGGGAGGACTTAGGTGACGTTGTTTGAGGTGCAGAAGAAATTGGCTGGGGAGTGGTGTGTGGTCCGGTTGTAACGGAGGTGAGAAGGGAAGTTAAGGTTTGGCTGACTTGTGAAGTGATAGCCGATTGCGTTGTGGTGATTGCTTGGGATGTTGATGTTTGGGTGGATTGGATTGTTGGTTCGGATATGGTTAGTGCTGGCGAGGAGGAATTTAACTGATCGACGGATGACACAGGTTTTGATGGAGGCGGTGATGGAATTGGTGAGTGATCAGAAGTTTCGACTTCTGAATCTGCTGGCTCAAGAGTAGATGGGAATGGAGCGTCAATGGTATGGAGACTTGGTGGAGATTGATGAGGGTGTGTTGGCGATGAGGGAGATGGGGCTTGTGGAAGAGTTGTTTTGGTAACGACTGGAGGAGAAGGTGGTGGAGGTCTTGCTGGAGGGGATGTGCTTGAAGTAACTGATGCTTGTATTTCGTTTGAAGGGGACATATTCAGAGGTGGATTGATGGTAGATGGAAGATCTGAGGGGTGGGAAAGGGACGACGCAACAGTTGCTTTGGTTGATTCAAACAGAACGGAATCTTTCTTATTTGAATCGATAGAGTTGAGACATATTGTTAGATCATTATTTTGAGTGGAAATATCATTCGATGTTGTCGTTGCTGATGTAACTGACACGATAGCAGTAGCAGTAGTGGATGAAATTTGCGAGGTTGCCATTGGAAGGGATTGAGATGATGAAGTGACAAGCGATGCAAGTTGGGGTTTAGACGGTGAATCGGTGGAATGAATTGGAGGTGCTGAATGAGTTTCCGTGGCATCAGTTGTCACATAAGTTGAGGTTTGGTTGACTTGTGAAGCGATAGCCGATTGCGTTGTGGTGATTGCTTGGGATGTTGATGTTTGAGTGGATTGAATTGTTGGTTCGGATATGGTTAGTGCTGGCGAGGAGGGCTTTAACTGATCGACGGATGACACAGGTTTTGATGGAGGCGGTGATGGAATTGGTGAGTGATCGGAGGTTTCGACTTCTGAATCTGCTGGCTCAAGAGTAGATGGGAATGGAGCGTCTACGGTATGGAGACTTGATGGAGATTGATAGGGGTGTGTTTGCGATGAGGGAGATGGGGCTTGTGGAAGAGTTGTTTTGGTAACGACTGGAGGAGAAGGTGGTGGAGGTCTTGCTGGAGGGGATGTGCTTGAATTATCTGATGCTTGTGTTTCGTTTGAAGAGGACATGTTCAGAGGTGGATTGATGGTAGATGGAAGATCTGAGGAGTGGGAAAGGGACGACGCAACAGTTGCTTTGGTTGATTCAAACAGAACGGAATCTTTCTTATTTGAATCGATAGAGTTGAGACATATTGTTAGATCATTATTTTGAGTGGAAATATCATTCGATGTTGTCGTTGCTGATGTAACTGACACGATAGCAGTAGCAGTAGTGGATGAAATTTGCGAGGTTGCCATCGGAAGGGATTGAGATGATGAAGTGACAAGCGATGCAAGTTGGGGTTTAGACGGTGAATCAGTGGAATGAATTGGAGGTGCTGAATGAGTTGCCGTGACATCGGTTGTCACATCAGTTGAGGACGTTACAGTTGACTCACTGATCTGAGGTTGAGAAGTAGTTTGAGCTAAAGTCGATGCTGATGGCGCTACATCGGAAGTAATTGTGACTGTATATAAAGTACCCATTTCTAAATGTGGTTGAGAAACAGGTTCAAGAGGTACTTGAGGTGATGGAACTGAAGAAACTGATCGGGCAGAACAAACTTCACCAACTACTGAATGTTCATCCTGTGAGTGAACAGGAGGAGAGTGAGATACGTCAAGTGCTTCTGATCGAGAATCTTTCGTAGACGATTCTGATTGTACTGTTGAATGGTGTAACAGTGATGCGATTAGTTGGGAATTTGTTAGGTAACTAGGTGCTTGTGTGATGACGTTATTGTCACTTGGTGATTGCTCAGTAGTTTTGTTCGTGGTATCTGCTCGTTCTGAGATTAGAAGTGGTTCGGGCAAAACTGTTGGACTATCGAACTGCGTAGAAGATGAAGTGATTTGTATTTGTTTGTTTGTTAATGGATAGCCTTGACTGGATGAGATAACAGCTCCATTATGTGGTTCTATGTTCATTGCTTGGTGATCATTAGCGATTTCCGTTCTGAATCTTGATGAATGCAGATTGTAGAGACCTTTCTTCACATTCGGTGGTTCTTCAGTACTCAATCGCATCTCGGCATAGTTCTCTACCATCACCTATAAGTGCTCAGGTAGTTCACTTCCCGGTTCATCTATCACTTACAACAGTTATCGAGAATATTTGCATCCCTTCATAATTCACTTGATCAATTCGAGTACACCTTCTTCAAAAATATTAGTCGCTTTCTGGGTATCCCAAATAATTGCCGAAGGATACAATGTTCCAACTGGTATTCAGACACCGAATGGTAGGCACTCAACAGACGGTGAACATCGATTGTACGAACATTTTGTGAAATGTCAATAAAAGCTCAAAAAAACCAACCTTTCGCCTCAGCGCTTTCCGACGAGCTTTGGACGCCGTTTCAAGCCGAATATCAACTTTCTCTATTGGTTCTCGCGTTTCGAATGTCTCAATCGTTGTTGTTTCAGTGACAAGCAATAGATTTTCATTAGCATTCACATTGAAATTGTCTCGATCTGTTCGATTCGATGTCGTAACTGAAGAAGGAGATAAATTGATTCGTTTCGATGCACTACTTTCATTTGACAATGCACTTTCAGCACTCCCCTTCACATCACTTACACGCTTTTCATCGGTTAATTTCGCGGATGCTTTCTTATCTGCGCCGCTAATCACCTCTCCGTTCTCTTTTGCTACACGATTATCAGTTGGCTGTTTGGCATTTTTCACCTCATATGTCACTGTTTCAGCGATATTGTTCACTAGTTGCTTTATGCACTCGTCATCATTTTCACTTTCACTAATCATTATCTTCTTGCTTTCTTTGGCTTGTGTCGGCTGAACTGGTAGCACAAGTGAACTAGGAGTTGATGAAGGACTGATCGGAGAGGGTAGATGATCAGTTGGGATCGTACCACTCGAAAAAGTCGAACCCTTTGCATTCGTTAAAACTTTAACAGCGGCTGCATAAGCTCTAGCTCTTTGGATTGCTTTACTCAACTTTGTGTTGTCACGATAGGTCATTTTACCGTATTCGGCGAGGATCGCTTTTCCGTCCATCGGTCGTTGGTACAAAACTGCTGAGTGAGATGATGACCACAGTGGATCATTGTGATCAGCAGATTGCACTGGCTGAGTTGCAGCATCTTGCTGCTTGTTGTTACCGATGAATTCACTGTGTCCATTGTGGATGCGTTGATTACGAAGGAAGAATATGTTCTCGATGGTTTCACAATACTGTTGCACTTCACTGAATTCATACCTGCTCAGTTTGTATTTACCGCAATTACGAGCACGTTGTGACGCCTCATAACACTCTTTTATCACTTCCTATAATCGGCAATGTTTCCATTATACCACTTCAAAAAACCGTTTCTTTGAATGCTGTATTATGAATGATGCAATAAGTGAATTGAGAACGTTTCTGAATCACTAAAATGACTAAACTTTCACGGTCAATAAGTTATCTTTAGAATGTCATTTTGAATAATTATTTGAACCCCAAAGAACTTCTCAAGCAAATGCTGTTATTGGAAATGTTTTAGTTGTAGTATTGAGAAGAACGTTCACAGAAAACAATACCTCATCACAAACATCCTTGTAGAGCGAGTAAAGAAGAGCCAGTGTTAGATATATGGTCAGTAAATCTCTCTCATTCCCAATCGGCCAAAATTTTTTTATGATGTGTTTCACCTTTGAAAAATGTCGTTCAATCTGTTGCCATTGATAGAACATTCGCCTCTTCCTTCAATGTGATAAGTGAAATTTTTGAAATGACCATATGCATTCATATTGAGAAATACAGTGCAATTTTAATGGTTCTTTTGATGAATTCGGCATTTATCGATGATAACTAATACATAAAATTCATCGAGTTCGTTCAAAAAAATTGATATTTGTTAGTTGACAATGAAATTCTAAAAACCTTTCTTCTTCACCAATGTCCATTTGTTTCAAGTTAGCACAAGCATGCGAATAAACCTCTCGGACCAATGCGATATAGCCGATAACAAGCGATGGTTCACACCCATCATAAATTGTTAGTTCATCGAGGAACTGCATCGCATCATCACAAACTAAATATACGATCATGAATCGTCACCAAAATTGTGAAGTTTCCAATGAGAGTCCATTGAAAATTGAAAGAGAAAATCAAATTCTATTTTTTAAATATTATTTTTTAAAGCAGCAATTCAAAATATTTTTAAATCGAATGTTCTTTCGACTAGTCCGTACGATGCAAATAATAGTACTCTGAAATGGGACGGTGTGGGATTGTGAGAGTATTATTTTTTTGAATACAATCACAAATGATTCATTCATTCATTCAGCATGTAAAGCATTCATTATAACAATTGCAAAGAGCTTCCAACTGATACAAAACGTATCACGTCGACAGTAAAAATTCATCATCAACACTGCAGAATTGTTGAATGATTCAGTTTTAATCAATTCTTTTCAGCAATTCATCAGCTCAGTTCCAATCATTTCCGAATACGTACAATATGATATTTTGACTATACTGCTTCGTTTTCATCACAGTACGGATGTAATCGTTTCAAGAAGTATTGAGACTAATTAAAAAGCACCAAGATTACTCTCAAGATTACACTCAACTTAAATTCAAACTTTGGGCCCAAATTGAGCTCACATTCCATTTGCTATCCATCATACTATAGAATATCAATGCCACAACATTTTGTTTGGAAAAAAGAAACGGATGCAAAAATGAAGTTTGTGCTTCGAAATGAAATTTCTTCCGAAAAATAAATTTCATTCTGAAAATTTTGCAACGATTTCATGTTGATTCATTATTAAAGTATGCCATTCATTCATCGTAATTAAGCGTTTTATATGAGCACTAAGCCGTTATCAGCTTGAGGCAATGCGCTGAGTGTTTGCACCGATAAGAGATGAAAGCGATAACTTGAAAGCTATCGAAAGAATGTTTTTCAATGAAACAGAAAACTTGTGTCATTGATCTATTTACACCTCACTGATCTGTCACTACCGGGGTCTATTCGAAGAACAATCTGGTGATGCAGTTATGGCAGACTTCCATAATGACAGTGACAAAAACATGAGTTCAAATTTGATGTGAATACAAAACAAGAATGTAAAGAATGCAAAGCTCGCTCAAAAAAAACAAGTCTTCGATAATAAATGATGAGCAAATAGGTTGCGATATCCCGTGTCAAAATTCCTTCACTCCAAAATTTCACTACTACACAGTTGAAGTATTGAACGTTCATATCATGAAGGTTTTTCCTTGAAAATCGTTCAGATGATCGCTTAAACAGACGTAGTGATACATTTGACTTGAAAGGAACAACGAAGATACTCCGGAATGTTTTAGAAAGAAAAATTAGCCAAACGTTCCGGTTAATTGAAAGTGAAAACGAATGAATATGCGAGGAGATTTTCAGTTTACTTGTTTCACAGTAATGTGACAAAGACAAAGCTGTAAACAAATCCAATGCCACTTTTCAAAATGAAATGTGATCACGTTTAAATGAGTAATCTGATACAAACATTTAGTTAATTTGAAGCGAATATCCCATGAAACAAATTCCTATGGATCTATGCTACAGAATTGAACTGTTCTATGGAAAAGTCATCATAAAAACTGATTTTTGGTCAATCTCAATTATGTATCAAAATCGAGTAATTTCGCTCATCCGGATAATCGTCACAAAGCTGAAAACATTACTAATTCAATAGATTAAAATTTTACGTGTTGGTAAACTGATACTTCATTAGGGATGGCGGCTTCGTCGCTATTGCAAATGGAAATACCTTTGTTTGCCTAAGTGTGCGTGTGCAAGTATGCAACTGAAAGCGGTGAAACATCTGGATTTTATGCAAATAACGAACGCGATAAATGAATCAACGAGTGATCGATTTCACTGCAAACAATCCGACTGCCCATTTATGCGTATATCGCGAATACTTTATTGGAATGTGCAGAATCCTGGTACGTTAACGATTACTGTGCACACATTCACTGGAGAGCGAGACTGACAATGAGCTGGTTATGTGTTGTTTATTTACCAAATTACTCATTCAAATAGTCCTCATTCAATCTCCAAAAACAAAAAACACTTGTGTTAATTCAATTATAAACATACCGAATACGAATAGCGAAAGTCAAGTGAATCATAAATTTCTTAATTTTCAGTGATGAAATCAAGAATTCAAATGAGCAACAAGTGGAATTGATGAGTTTCAAGTGGTGAATTTAAGGTGAATCTTGGGTAATGAAACATTTCAAATGAACGATTGTTCGATTATTCATGAGAGGAAACCAACGAAAATCGATGAAAAATAGATGCTGAGAGAGGCAAGTGAAGGTTGGTGAGTGCTTGAACTCGAGTGGAGCGGACATCGTTCAGTGATGTTTTGTATTGCTGAATGAAACATCAGCAATCGGAAACGCACTCAAAGCGAAATCAAACAAATTTCGTTTCTGTCGTATCGTATCGTACTATCATTGAATCTCAATAAATGGTTCGATTTATTCGTCAGATTTGTTTGAATTACATTATCTGAACGAATGAATGAATATATAGGAATAAAAAGTTGTTAAATGATGGAAAATGAATCGCATTTGATTATATTTACTGAACGATCAGTCATATTAATCTCTTATTCGAATAAATTATTTCGCAGTTATATCACTAATGCAATCTAATGAAAGTAATTAGTTTCTCGGCCTATCACTCGAAATCCGATCGACATGACTCCTTATTATTCCGACAGTTGGAATTCCGACCGACTAACATTTTGCATTTCCGACAGTCGGAATTCCGACCGACTAACATTTTGCATTTCCGACAGTCGGAATTCCGACCGACTAACATTTTGCATTTCCGACAGTCGGAATTCCAGCTTGTTTGGCCGAAATCCGACTGTCGGAATCCTGACCGAAATTTTCGGATTTTCTTGATCGACCGTCGGTTAGATGCCATCACTATCTATTTTTAATTGAGATATTGTCGATCCTCGTAATTAATACTACAGAAAGTCAACCGGATTTAGGTGGATGTTAAGCGAATGGAATTCCAACATAAACGACACTTATGAATCTTGAATAACGAGGAGGTTCTTCGACCAAGAAAGGAATAGAGGGATATCCCACCATGAAAGGCATGTCCGGTAGCAAAAAATTTGTAACGTTTTTTCACAATCTGTTGAAATATTCACTGAAACAGATATTTATTCCGACTTCGATTACGCAATATTATCTGTGGATGTTACCGCATCCTGTCTACCTGCTTCAAATCTCACTGTTCACTCCAATCGAACCGTTTCTTATCCGATTGCAAAATTCGGTTCACTAATTCCACTAATTTTATCGATGAATCAACTGTCTAACACAGTGATCCTCATTGGGGGTCTATTCTATTCGAAACCTATTTTGGGTAATTTGAAGGTGTCAAGGGGTAATGGAGGGGGTCGGGAAATTAGTATTTCGTGCAGTTGTTATTTTATGATAGAATGCCATTGTGGTGGTGTTTTTAACTCGGATATGTAAATGCAATTAGCTGATGGCAACACTCTTCATTCTCCTATTTTCGTCCAGGCCTAACTGGGTTTTCATTTGTTTTAACACGGTTTTCATTCTTTTCCTTGCTATTGCGATCGCTCTCACAACATTTATCACCAAAAGTATTCTCTTTTGCAAATTTCTCATTCCTTTCACTCAATAGTTAAAGTCAAATTCTCATTCTATCAAATACACTTTACAATTGATCATTTGACTGTTGAACGTTGTTGAGCAATAATATTCCATTGCCGTATTGTTGATTTCGGCTGTCAACACTCGCCAACTTACCAAGTGAATAGTAAGTGCTAAAGAATAAGAAATTGATTCGAACTGTGAAGTGAAATGAGACGAAGTGAATGATAAAAAGTCATCAATAGAACGATATTCGCATGTAATAGCTATGAGAGTGAATACAACACGTCTGAAAAGAATGAGAATTCATCTAAATCAGTTTGAAGTGAGCGTGTCATAGACAAAAGCTTTTCATGCAATTATGATCGATTGCAACACTGAGGAATACAACGGTCTAAGAGAGGGTTCAGCGATGTTGAATACCATCATGCACGTGCTAACAAAATTTGTGAGTAACCTATGCGGTTCCCATATGCAATAGCGATGTTAAAAAAAGCAATCCAGAAGATCCGGAGAAATGGCATCATCTAGAACGAATTCATGAACTACGATTCCAAGAAGGCTCATTGCCACCGCGTGCAAATTAAACTGAGATCAGTAAAACATCAAAAATTGTATTTAAAATCGGTGTGAAATTCCTGGACCGGTTTTACGTTCTTTCCTGACGTTATTTGTAAAAATAATGTGTTCTTGCATCAGCGGGGGTAACGGCGGTCTGCCAGATCATCAAAAAGGGTAATAGAGCACCGGAACGTGAGAACCACTAGTCTAACAGCTTGAATGTTACAAATTCACACTGAAGCTGCAAACAGTGTTATCGATATCTGAGCTTAATGTTTTGTTGACTTATTCGATCGTTCACATTTTTCCTAACTCGCAATCGACCTCCATTTGAATGAGTTGCAGTACAGGCAAATAAAACAATCCAGTTTCAGAGTGTTCCCTTCCTTCCTTCCTTCCTTCCTTCCTTCCTTCCTCATCTCTTCCTCTTAATCTTATTCTCCATATACAAGATTAGCACCAGTCCTAACTATGTCTCTCAACTGAAGCAATTTTGAAAACTTCTTTATTTGAACTGTTCACACATTTTACCATTCACTCTTCAAACGCCAATTTTAAATGACGATTATGTTATCGGTTCCAACGATTTATTCTAGTTACTGTATTATCACAAAAAGTGCTTCATAAAAAGAAACTGGCTGAAATTTCTGCCATTTTTGAGACTCACAAATTTGTTTTGGAAGTTTTTCTGATGATTGTTGAAAGAAATGTTTGTATACGAATGCAGCAATGAAATCATTGTGTGCGCTCCAATTTGAATGAACCGAAAATCGATTGATCACCTTTTTGGTTTTGTGCGGTTTCCCAATAGTAGAGTTTCAAACGACCGCTATATTCACGGAATATATACGACATATCCGCACCACTCACTCGCCTTTCTGCCGTCATATCTTCTTGATGACACGAATCCACATTACTACGTGCATGTGATGGAGATGGAGATGTCGCCGCTCTTGGTGGTGCAGTTGGGGACGAACGATTTTGCAACTGATACATCAACCAATCGAGATGGATGCTTTATGATTTGCGCACGGAACTGGAAACACTGTCACGTTTCAGAGGTTTTGGGTTTAAAATCGTTTCAGCCATTTGATCTCAACGAATCGTTTGAGATCAAATGGCTCAAACGATTCATTGAAATGGCTATTCTTGAACGCCAATCGCTCGTCACAGTGAAAACAATGACGGTTCAATCGAGCACTACGTCAATGCTGCTGAATCCATACAAAGTAAAGCATCAACTAGGGTGTAAAAGCAGTTGGAACGATGAGAAGAAGTTGTTCGATTCGTATGACCGAAATCATCAAGAAATAACCATAAATATAATGTTCATCGAAAATTTGTGAAGTAAATTTTCGTATACGTTCGTTGGAATGTTTGCAATAATGCATTCATTTCTCGCAAAAAATCAGAAACGATATGATAAGGCGTTATCGAGGAATGTAAATTGAGATGACGCATTGTGTGCACGATGAATAAGTGCAAGTTTCTTATTTAGAACGCAACGAAATTATTGTATTCAGCTTCATTTCGTTGCAACTTCAACGAATCGAATCGTTATTATCAAATGCATTGCCGCAATCGCTCATTCAATGCACTCTTCTGAGCTGAGCAGGAATATTTCTTAGCACTGGAGCGATCTTTACGGAAGAGATTCGCTCGAAACAATGGTTGAATTTAATCAACAGAACGTGATGGACAACATGTCTGGCAATAGTCGATGTCGACAAATTTTGACAACATTATATGGAAAAGTATTGGGCTGAAAATAGGCATTGGGTGTGCTGAGTTTGTGTACAAAAAATATCAAATGTTGTGACTTTCATAAATATCGTTTTGAAAGCGTTTTCGAAATGAACGCTGCTCAAGCAATTGCCCACACTGCTCATATGTAATCAGTCGTTCACTCACGCACTAAGATGCACAAGTTCACGTTCGAAATTGCTAACAGAAATTTATCGCAGTCTCCGCAAAAACAAAAGTTCACTAAATGGGAATGGAATTTGTCAATAGGCGACTCGTTTCGATGTCAATCCGTGTAAATTTAGCACAACGTTCGAAAATTTGCTAAGCGAATGGAGGATTGAACCAAAACAAAACCGAAGAGTAGTGAAGGGAATAAAAGTATGAAAATTTGTGTAGTGAAACATAATTCGAAATGAGTAAATGGATGGAAAGCATCAAGATGGTAGAAAGCATATCGATAGTGATGCACCCTTTGATGTGATAAGGCCGTCGTATCACCACTAGATACAAACCGATACACTTTAACATATATGTGTTTACAGTCGAATGTAAATATTGCATACGACACTGATAGCTTGACAAACAAACAAACGACGCGCTCTGAAATGTTTTTTTAATCATTTGAAAATTATTCAATTTATCATCGTTGAATGCTTCTTTGCTTGTTTATTAAACAACTCCACTTTTGGCGGGTCGTTTGCTGATCCATTCCTGGAAGAAGATCGGACAATGTTGGCGGATAGGAACCATTCTCATCTCCGACCTGCAAGTAGTTCATTCCGGAAGAGGCATTGTGAAGCAAAACAATCTTAAAAAGGAATGTAGTCCGAAGTTGCAGAAGTCTGAAAGAGAACAAATTCAAATTTTAGTCATTGTTTGTCATTTGCACGATTACCTTGCAAAACTGGGCTGTACAGTGAGACTAGTTGCATGCAAAAAGAAACGGATCCGAGGCTTTCATTTGTTTCATACTGCTTAATGCATGTGAAGCTTTTATCAACACTTACGATGAAGTTTGTCATGCAGAAAACAAGTGAAAACGGACGAAGTAATACAAATTTAAGTATGAAATTTCGAGGGAAATGATCAAACTGACCACTGCTCGTTTCTCTGCTGAACGACTGCTGTTTTTTCTGACTTAAATTGCAGGCAAATTTTTCACTCGCAATCAGTTCTTGCTGCAGATGAATATAACAAAACATTACATCTTCAGTTCGAATCTCGAATCATTCACTCACTCCGAATACGTATAATTTGAACATTAATAAAACCGACAAATCCCATTGTTCCAACATCAAATGCTTTAGGAAATCAAATGCTTTAGGAAATCAGAATGTAAATGTAACCACACGATTTTCATGAATCAGCACTCAGGCGATATCGATGAATGACGGAATCGCCGTGCAAAGTCAAACATATGGCTAGTCTGAAAAGATTCGTTTGAACCGATGATTCTCATGTTCTTGCTCTCCGTCCCTCTTTTTGACCACATCGTCATTCCTTCCCCGAACAACCCCCGTGGCCGTAATTCCCCTCTTCACTCCCCTGACAATCTATAAAATCTCGGTTGCAAATCAAAAGAAAATCAACTAATTGGTCCAATAACCTACGAGCTTTCTTTGGCAAAAATTCGTTGCTGTTATCAGTGGAATTCAAATTTTCTTCCTATGATTGAATACGTATTTTTAAGAAGTTATCGAACGGTTTCAGAGTGATTATTTTAAAAAATTCAACAACTTTGATTTACCAGCATCTATATTTCCATCCTCCTCCTCCTCAACACTTCCCTCCCTCTACGAAAAACATTGGTCTAGACCAGTAGAAACCATGACAGGCCGAATAACTGCCTTTTTAAAACATGTTAATGATGCTCTCTCCCAGATTCCAAACGATTCTGTAAGTATCAGTACCCACGAACATCAACATGCATCATCAGCACTTTCTCCTATATCAAATTGCACGTCGGTCAACCACGAGAACACCACTTAAAAACAGTTCTAGAGCTATTCATTAATGAAATGTTTTTTCCCATCATTTCTGTAATTCCAACGGAAATTCTCAACCAAAAACTTTTCTGCTTTTTCTTGATACGAATTATGATTCCAAAACATCACAATTAATTGGGTGATAAAAATCTTCATGCTCTGACTCTTCTTCAGTGGAAAAAATTTCAGAACTGTTTCTTGGATTGAGGAATGAGAACGATGATACATCTGAAAAATATTCACACTGAAAAATCTGAACCGATTTCTTATTTTCGGACCGAAGTTCCAACGAAAAGAAATAATGAACTCAATGTAACAATCTCCCCTCATACAAAGACTAACCCCGGTTTGCAGAGGTCAAAAAGAAGACTCAGTCGAAATACGCTGAGTCATTTGACAATCAAATTATGCTATTCCACCCACAACTGAAACAACATCGGGCACTTTTAATTTGCTAGTAGTTATTGACATGAAACTTAAGCATCACCTAACACCTGTGCTGAATGTCTGCATTCGAAGTCATCTTCATCAGATTTGAGATGTTTGATAATTACGGTGACATGAATGGAATAAAATGTGGTGTGCAACAAACAAATTCATACATCAACAAAATTTATCGATTCATTTCATTCACAAAATAAACAGTAACAATATCATGATTTAACGAAGAACAACAAAGCGTTTTTGATTTAATGGATCAATGAACACAGTTTTGTATCATCTTAATGACTGAAAGCGAACTCGATCAATCAATGTTGAGTGTTCCTCTTCACCAGTGTGCAGCACTCGACGAAGCAGCACCCCATTCCTGTTGCGCTGGATCAGTTTGCTGTTGACGATCCCAGTTAGCAGTCTCCTGAGCCCAATCACCCACCTCTTGCACTGCACTGAAGTCGAGCTTCTGTGGCGCCACTTCGCCTCCAATTGGTTGAAACTGCAACGAAACAATTCGATTAAATTCAACGAGCAGAACACCCATGAAATAGCGAATGATAAAATCACCCAAAATATTCATCGTCAGTATGTAAACCGCCGATAACGCATAACTAAACTGGAAAACAGATAAAAATAGATAAATTTTCATCTAAATGAAAACAAAACAAAGCTTCACCTCTTCCAATTTTCCGGGCTCGACTGGGGCAGCTCCCCATGGTTCCTTGATTTCACGTGTTTCAGCCACCTCTTCCTTCTCTTGCTCCTCAGGATCACGGTAGAAATAGAGGTCAGGCATAATCTCCTTATCGTCCAACACGAATCCGGTCTGTCGAGTCATCTTGCCCTTGATAAGAAGCACCTCTCGAGCCAGCATCCACCACATTAAACCGATCGACTGTGAACCCTTCAACGCGAAATTGCTTTCTTAATCCCGCTCATTTCCTTCTTCATATTACCATCATTACAGGAAAATTCCGATAAACAAATAAACAAAATTATTTCTCATCTGCAATAACAATCAAAAGTCAACGAATAACTGAAAGATATGCACTGAAAAATATCGAAATTCTGAGACTATTATTGAAAGAAGTCAAATTTATAATTTCCCATGCAGAAATGAACTAAAACAAACTGAGACAATCGAATAAACAGAAAATCCACAACTACAATCAAAGAGATTTCAAACATTGAACAATACTGGAAGAAAGAAATCAAAGTAGCCACACCTTGTTATTACATGGAATAGCGATATCGACGAACTTGAGTGGTGAATCGGTGTTACAGAAACTGATCACTGGCACACCAACATAGGACGCTTCGGTGACGGCTTGATGATCAACTCGTGGATCAGACACAATCAACAAACGTGGTTCCTTGAAGGATTTCTGGATCTGATTGGTAAGACAACCCGGTGTGAATCTGCCGAAGATTGGTGTTGCACCCGTGTGTGCAGCAAACTTCAGAAGTGCTCTTTGAGCGTACGGTCGTGCAGACACAACACAAACATCTGCTGGATTCTCGATCGCTGCAATGGCACGCGCAGCCAACAACAGCTTTTCCCATGTCTTCTTCACATGAATTATGTGTGGCCCTGAAATACCGACACTATCATCTTAAACGACCTTTGAAAATCCTCAACTCAATATTTCTGCTTGGTAAGATTACAATGTACTTGACATAACAAATCAATAGTCAGTAGACTAAATGGGCATCCTAAAAAATTCCTATTGCTTTGAACGATTTTTTTTGTGAGTTTACGACAGTGGCAAACTGAAATCAAGTTGATGTTGAACACCTTCGACTAAATTTGATCCGTGCAATAAATGGAACAAATTGACGACTGTAAACAATATTCCTTCTCGGAAATAGTGAATTCCACCTTCCGTACTATTATTTAAAATTATAGCTTACCATCAGCTCGTCTTTTCCAAACATATTGCTCCATTTGAAAGTCACAATTCGTGGCCCCGATATGCGTTTGACAAGCCAACAATTTCATCACATCCTCCTCTCTAAGGGTGAATGGTTCGATACCACCCGACATATTTGCAACTTCTTATGATAACCCTACAGATATTCCCTTAATCTTCAATATGCTTTTTCATTACGAATTCAACAATTACCACGATTAAACACATACGCGCAACACTTCATCATGAATCTTTCAAAAATACAGCAATTCACACAAATACACGATGATCACGCTTTTTCTTATTGATTGCTAGCAACATATTCATAACAAACTCATTTCAACAACATTGCAAGTAAATTCACAAACAATAATCACGATTTAGGAATTTGACAGCGCAACACATTATCAACTGGGGTGGGGATAATGGTATTACCAGTGCCGGGATTTGTCAAATCTTAACCTGACCAATTAAGCACCACAAATTCTGGCTTGGCCCTGCAACCCTCGGTCAGGCGTGGCGAACCTTGGTCAGCCCAATGGCACAAGACCAGCAATTCTAAACTTCCATAAAGGTATCCAGGTAATGCTGTATTTCGGGTTTCATAGCCAGTCACAACGGCATTTCGTTCGTGCGAACATTTCTTGCTGTGCTCTAACTAAGTAACATATTCGACTGCAAGTGTGAACGAAATGCCGTTTTGATTTTACCAACCCAAAATGCAAAATTACCGGTATTCTAAAGTCGTCATTTTTTGAACAATGTCACCAAAAGCACGTTCAAACTGCATAAAATATCCACGAACATTCGATAAAAATTAGGAAACTGAAACAAAAGAAATACCAAGGCGAAACAGCAAGAAAATTTATCCGATTTCAGGAATGTTCATAAACAGTTCGATGTGGACCTTTTGGGCCTTCAATACGGTAGTGCGATTTTGTGGAAATATCTGCGAACGAATTGTTGTTCATTATTGAATACGTGCCAGTTAGTGATGAACTTAACTTTGCTTGAACGTCGAGAGTCTTAAATTTAAAGAAACACTATCAACCAGACAACTTCTTAAGACTATAAATTAGACAAAACGTGATTATTTTGTCATTTTCGTGTCACTACTAGTGTTACAATGCCAACCGCTTATTTCATCCCGTTCTTGAAGACTGGTCATCACCATCACTGCCATATCTCTACGCAGATAAAGTGTAGTCTTGGTTTCCAGTTGTTGTCGTATCACTTATATTGCCTAGGGATCATCACCACGGGAACAGTTCTGGAAGACATGAGTAGAGGTGGAAAAGTCTGATCTTAATACCGTTCGTTTATCTAAATGAAAAGACTGACCCTGAGGAAAATCATTGGGATAAATATTCAAAGATCCGTTTCATCAATGGTAAAAACAAACTCATCGGAAGAGTTTAAGCTCACCTTTCTTGGTCACTCATGGTCGTTCATCTGTTTACTTCCTCCCCGCGTTCACTATTTCAACTCTAACTTACCAATAAAAGTGATCTTCATTAGAACTGTAAAACTTGTCAATTTCTTCATGCAAACACTTCGTGATTGTATCTCTCACTGATGATGAATATAGATCGATGAATTCAATTTCGAATCTCATTTAACGAAATGATTTCAGTAAAACTAGTTTCAGTGTCTTCTCAAAATATCTCGACCGGAGAATCATTTAAACGAGGGTGTACAGTTCGACTATCACTTCTTCAAGCAGTTTCTCATTAATTCTGAATATCTCTTCCCATTCACAGTCCCCAATTGCAACTGTAAAGGATGAGTTTAAAGCGACTTTTAAGCGATGTCGCTGTCAGAACGGTTAATTTCATTTTCACACTAAACTCGTTTGATCACTTCAAATTTCAGTTGTAATTCAATCAAAAATTGCCAAATGTCACATCAACTGAAAATGCATCCATTATCAATTTTATCGGGTGTCCTAAACCTAATCATTCCACTAATTTTTATCAGCCATCTGATAACGTTATCTGATTGATAACGCCTCCCAATTTTAATGCCATATTGCCAATATTGGTCGAACATCTCATGCGAGAGGAGTACAAGATGAATTGAAATACCATACGGTCCGATCCAGGAACATTGTTACACTTACAGTTCATCTTTACTGACATTTTTTCGATCTGATGTTCTGAATCTGACTTTCGCTGATTGTTTGTGGTGTGAACCACACATTTCTGGTTGAGTTGAGATGCAGTCAATTGAATGGAGTACCGTAATATATTGTCGAAAGGTCATAGTAACCAATCAAATTAGTGCCTACAACCCAAGCAACTGTCAGTGAATGTAAGCAACTGATCAATTACAGAAATCAGTGAACTGATTGAAAAAAATGTCATCAACAGCAGGTTGCACTCATTAGTAGCTTGCACTTAACCGGATTTTTGTCGTCGTTGCACTTCTCGGTTTGCAAACAGTTGTGCACTATACACGTGCTGCTACTCGGATTAACTTGAGTATGGAGGACGTATTCCCTTGATCTTTTCTTCCACTATAATCCTCACTTTGCCTCAAATCTAACGATAATTTCGTTAAGAGTAGGGTTGGATAACATGAATTCTCTGTTAATCATTTCTGAAATATTCTCTTCAAACTAGAGTTTCATTCCGGAACAACATTAATAAGCATTAAGATTCCTTTTCAGTTATAGTCTATTTATGAAGTAGTTCCTTCTGTCTCCAATCCAAGTTCCTACCTCAAAAATGCATTATTCCTTGAAGGGCCGAGCAAAAATTATTTGAACAAGCTTTAAAACTGTTTTCACTCACATATTTATTGTTCGTTCCACAATCACACGTTGCATTTCAAAATGAATAATGAAGATGCAAATTGAGATGCATTTGCATGCGTCCACTGGAAACGAAGTGATAATATCAGCACTGAGTGCTAAACGAATTGTAACACTGAATCGACCTCGTGCTTTGAATGCTCTTAATTTGTCGATGGTGCGGAGTATGTATCCCAGTTTTAAGGTTCGTTTTTCATTCACTTCTTTTCTTATGAAACTCAACAGTAGAGGAATTGTGACGTTACTGCTATGTTTAGTTCGGTAGTGATGGTTTTCAGTGTATACCTTTGATTAAAAGACCAGTCGGTCAGGTGGCGCAGCGATGTCCGAGTGGTTAAGGAGTTTGACTCGAAATCAAATGGGCTCTGCCCGCGTAGGTTCGAATCCTGCTCGCTGCGGAAGATTTTGATGTAGCTGGGTTTGGCTGTGGTCGTATGTCAGAAATGTTTCTAGTTTCATGTGGTCACAGTTTGTTATGTTAGATTAGTCAACGCAAGAGAAAAGCTCGATCGAGCGGTGCAGTCATGAAAAGGGGTTCAGGTGAAGTCAAATGATATTCGAGTTTGATTGTTTTAGAAGTGGAATGAAGGTAGTGATGTGTCGCTGATAGTGATGAAAGGTGCTGGTGATAAGGCGTTTTGTGCGGGAGGCGATGTTGTTGGTCAGTATCGTGCTCGTGAATCGGTTTTTGGTTTTTCGATCCGAATTAGAACTTATTCCGATTGAACTCATTGTTGCTCATTTAGTCGCTTTCAAAAGATAATCAGTGAATTTCAGCTGTTACAAAATCGTACAAAGTAAACGATCCAGCGCAGACATTACATAAGGATTTCTTTCGTGAAGAGTATTTGTTGAATTATGAAATCGGCACCTGTAAAGTACCATACGTGGCTATTATTGATGGAATCACGATGGGCGGGGTACGTTTCACATATAGTTACAAATGTTGACCTGATTCAATAATGGAATCGGTTCCTTGAGAATCTGAACACTGCAATCTAACGAGTTTTCATTGGAGGGTTGTGGTCTTTCGGTTCATGGTCGATTCCGTGTGGCCACAGAGAGAACGATGTTGGCAATGCCCGAAACGGCATTGGGTCTGTTCCCTGACGTTGGTGGTACGTTTTCTCCAGTTTTGTCGCTTAATATTGAGGAGTTTTATTGATATTAATACACTTTTGAGAATTTTGATGTCTTCTCTGAGTTTTTGTGAATCCTTCAAAGAACATTAGATTCAGTCGAGAGCTTTCCTTCACTGATAAATGAAAAGAGCGTTCAAAAACTTTCAGGATCTTATTTTCTGCCAAGATTAAGTCATAATATTGGTCCGTTCCTTGCGTTGACTGGTTTCCGATTGAACGGTGCCGATGTGTATCACGCTGGCATTGCGACTCATTACGTATGATAACTTCTAATTGTAGTGGTCTCAAAAGTGGTCTTGTTTCAGTTGTGATACCAACAGCATTGTATTAATTCAGGTTCCGTCGTCATCGTTGAACGATTTGGAGCAAGAATTACTGAAGATACCAAATAAAGACATGTGTAACGATCGTGTCGATGAGGTCATCACTAGCTTTCAACCCAAAACGATACCAAAATATACACTCGAATCACTTCTGCCGGAAATCGAGGCAGCATTCAGCGCTGAAACGGTGGAAGAAGTGATCGACCGACTGAGTACGAGTGAATCGGATTTCGCCAGGAAACAACTCGCCGTAATCAGCAAAATGGTATTCACATGATTGATTGCATCACTTCAGTACTTACCTTTCTTTTTGCAAATTGTAATCACTTATGAAATAGTTTTAGTTATGATGTTGAGTTGGATGCGACTTCTGTGAGCTTCGTTTAGGTTCTGGAAAACTTGATAGTTTTTTGTAAACGATTGCACATCTCTAACGTTTGAGTGGATGGGTCTGGTGGGAAGTTTGAC
>JAPYMA010002038.1:0-28335 GCA_035041965.1 Anisakis pegreffii
TAATAATAATAATAATAGTAATAATAATAATGATAATAATACTAAACATGCCAGGAAACTTGCCTAAAATCACGTATACTCAATTCTAGAAAATTTATCAAAATCACGCGTTTTCGTCATCATAATCTGATCACATGTTTTTTTTTCAAATAAAAACGTCATCTCCAAATGGTTGGACTGAAATGATAAACAAGAAAAATATCAACTGAAAAAATCTCATAACCATTGCATGCATATCGCAATTGACCTGTTGCATTTATAATCCTTAAACACTCGTTTTTCGTTCTGAGCACCTCCATTTACTGAAGTATTTCGACATGCTGTGATTTATATTCAAATTGCGATTGATCTCACAATCCGCGTACGATGAAGTGAGTGATTATGACACGCAAAAACTAATACGACAAAAACAGTCCATCCCCTATGTACGCATCATACAAAAACGATCAGTTGTTGTCATTTTGCAATTTTCACCTCATTGCACATTCGTTACGCATGTTTTTCGATCATCATCATCATCACCGTATTATAATCTAACCGCTTCATTGAAATGGTGCTGCTGACCTTGATGATGCTCGTTCCATCCATCTATTTTATGGGTGTAGCACTATCATTACATATTATGGATTCCATTTCCTAGTTGGCCAAACGCATAACGCAGAACACAGATCAACTATGAAAATAGCATAACAAACAGAGTGAATCAGATTTGTAAGTGATAAATGGACGTTATTACGCGGTGATGCCTCTTTGAAGTAATCATGTTTTGAGGTACGACGGCACAGTTTTGAAACGGGAATAGTTTTGAGAGGATGTATAATTGCTGAAAGATGCTTGCTTGCATATTTAGTTGCTATATGCATACAAACTGATTTCATCGCAGAATGAAATTAATCATCTTGTATCCTATAATACAGTGAAAGGTTGGAGTTTCGGTGATTACACGCAGAATAGAAATGTTAATTGGTATATTCGAATTTTATTTGACGTTAAATTCAAATGTCGTTAATGCGATAATAACAACAGAAATATCGTGTGTCTTATCTATGAATATGCGCATGCTCTTGATAGATCAAAGAAATGCGAGTGCACTTATTACTGATATGCAAATAGTTCAGTTGTGATTAGCACGATGTGATGCGCTCATGAACATGTTTACTTACTTTCAACAGTCAGTCAGTTAGTCAGTCCCTCGCCAACGGACAAATTCTTGGATAGATACTTGATGAAGTGATCGTAAAATGTTTCATAAAGTATAAACGAATAGTGTTGAACGGTTACGGTATGTAATGGATGCTGATGCATTCGCGTTGCATATTTAATGCTTAATTGACGAATGAATAATTATTGCTCGATTACTCTTTCTTCTTTATTCTAACCGCGAATTCACTTCAAATATTCGTTCATTCCTCTCAGCTCAGCACATTATTCATCCATTTATGTGCAGTTATAGTTATCTATGACTGTGCAAAAGCAGCACATCAACTGCATTTTCATTTCAGTCACACTCATATTGTGAAACCCTATGAATGCTAAACCTAAATATTTAAGGTTAATGGATATTAATATATTGATATATTGGTTACCAAAAACAACAATAAAAAACACTTTATCGTATTAGAAGCAACAGTCCGTTGCATGACAATATAGGACAAGACGCATAATCAAACCTTGATCTCAGAAACAAAGCGAGAACGAAATCAACTGCATTCTGAATTAAAAAGCGATTCTTAATTAATTTTGAAAGGCTTGTGTTTATTAACTGTGAACAAATTAGTCATACGAATCAACACATTCTTACGTTGACTTTTGTAAGTGAATCAGACGAGTGCTCGTCAAATCAAGCCGTATCTATCAAGATCGAGTCGTCAGTCAACTGATCATATTGCTTGCTCGCACAACAACAAGTAATCAACGCAAATTTGAAATGACACTGACGAAGCATCGATACATTGAACAATGCAAAATGACAACTTTACTGTGCGGTCACAAAATAACGTAAATTTCATTAATAATATTGAAAAACAACTCGAAAATGCGCGATTGGTTTGGAATCATTTACTGTTTAAAGAGTTTCACAATTGGGAGGAGTTGAATTAAGGATGTACCATATCAGCAGATAATTCGATTGATTGTTTTGTAGACTCACGTATTAGTTATAATAACATTGTTTCTTTAGTAATATTTGTCTTAAGCAATCCACACAATGCGATAATGTAAAAAAATACGAAGAAAGGCACTCAACTCAATTCACAAAAAAGACTACTATCATTATTATCTCAGTAGTCAATAGTCCATACTAGCACAGTTGTTTTACTGAAATAGCACCGCATCGTTTTGTCGAACATTTTAAAATTATCTGCCACTTGCATATGTGCGTTCGCTCCTTTTGCAACAACTTCGCCTCTTTAGTCGTTTCATTTTCAACTGGTATAGAGAACAGTACGGCTGGATGGATGGATCATATTCTGACGAATTGCACAAGAAAGCAAATTAAGATCAGTCTGGATCTGAAACGATAGCACTGTTGTTGTTTTTTTTTTTTCAGGCGCATTTGGCATCTTATTATTATATTTTACGGTCATTACAGGTATCATTTATTTCATGTAACAAACTACATGTGTGGTCGCTGGAAATATTTTTTAAAAAAAACTACAGTGGATTAAGAAAACAGCTGTGAAAACGTGCAAAATGGATTGCTAGTTGATGTTGATAGATGCACCACTGTCAGTTTCGATATGTGAACTTCAGTTCGAAGAAAGAACTGTGAATGAGTTGAGGATAGATCTGAAGGGTCACGCATCAACTCAACTTCGTTCTATTCATCTTTCTAGCTGTTCACAGTTCCAGGCAGCATGGGTTCCGCACATTTTTCAACTGTGAACGTGTAAAACTCTGCCATTAGGTTTCAGCGAAACTAAAACTGAAGGTTGCTTTCAATTGATTTCTATGTCAATCGATTGATTAATAACGGCCCAAAGTTTTAGTGTGAAATGTTGAATGACTTAATCCTATGACTAACTAATTTAGTTTCACTTGATCGTTAATTCAAAGAAAAAGATAGCGGTCGGTCATCTTATTTCAGTACTCCAGATCACATATGTGTAAGATGCTATTTTTTAAAATTATTTACCCCAATTCGATCATTTAATTTCGTTTATCAGTAATCACTTCTAAAAAATTGCAAGTTTTACTTGGTAAACGGCTGTGGATGTTATTCAATCACGATACGTTTGGCCATAATTCACAATGTAATTTAAAATTGATGAATGGACGGTTGGATGATAATCAGTTTGAGAATCATTCAGCTCTCGACTGAGTGTTCGTCGGATTCATGTAAAACGATTATTATTCAATTGCACCGCATAAAATAGCAAATCATCATTTTTGCGTTGTTAAAATGATGCATTATGTGCGTCGTAGAGCTACTTGATGTAATCAATTTACCCAGTATTCAAATGCTTAATTGTTCACATTTCAATAACTAACCACACAAAGACGACACTAGTCTTACAAAGAGGCTGATGACCAATGAGTATTATTTATTTATCAATCAGTACCTACCTAGTTACCGTACCACTTTCGAGCTGAAGTTAAAAACGAACGAATGCATTCTGTTGAAATCCAATTGAAAGATGCATCATCAAATTAAGCTGCTGTTGAAGTGGGTTACCCTTAAGTATCATCAAATGATTTTCGAAGCATACCATCAACAAACTCTCTTTAGATGAAGTCTAATTCAGCTATTCACACGCCTATCATATTGAAAACGAATACTAAAGCATCTAATAAACTACTGAAAACTTCACTGATGACTGTTTTCCTTCAACTGATTCAGTCATTATCTCGTAGAGCAGTCACCCATTTCACACCACTACAAGTCAACAAAAATTGTTTTTTTGTTGACAACTGGGAGAACGAATCACGATGAAAATTAGATAATTATGTGCAGTACCGAAATGACCGAATGTATACTGGCCATTTCTAAGTGAACTTTAGCAACGAACAACTTCAATATATCACGTTCAAAACACCCACTCAGATAGCATGTTCAGTGGTGTGGCATCATCGAACATAGTGACGACCATCGATTGATGCCTAAGTTGAAAGAAATGACCTGGCTCCAGCTCTGCGTTTCCAAAATTTTCGGTTCCAGCTCTAAGTTTTCGAAAATTTCGTCTCCGGTTCCGCATCTCTCAATCTTCGGCTTTAGCTCCTGCTCCGGATCCGCATTTTTTAGACTTTTGGTTTCAACGCCAACTCTGAATGCATCAGAAGTTGGGCTCCGATCCCAACTTCAGAACTACATTTTGTAATTTCTAACAAATATATTCCAGAAATGAAAAATGGACGGCAATAATGGCCAAAATTATGATAATAGTAACAATGCTCTTCATATTAACAGCGATATAGATTATTTGGAGGGTCACCTTAGCGATAGGGATAGGTGATACTAATGATAGCGATGCATATGGGTTGGAGCTGAACTGGAAAGGAATTTAGTGAAACGAGATACTGCACACGGAGGTACATTCCATTTGGATGATGATGAATAATATTTGAAACAATTTTGCCACTTATGACGACATACCGACACTCCGCTTGTGCCTCCAATAGAATACGAATGATGCTTGCATCACCCTTATACCTGATAAACTATCCAACTGATATGAGTTCTTTGCCACTGAGAGTTTCACCAATTTTCAGAAAAATAATCTACTGCAGCTCGATTTTCATATCCAGCTCCAGCTCCGCATTCTTTGAAACTTCGACTTCGGTCCCAGCTCCGGCTTCATGCTTTCAAAACTTTCGCCTCAGATCCGACTCCGGCTCCAGCTCCGAAAGTTCCTCTGTTGCGCTCGTAATTCGAAAAAAAAACTATCGCATTCGTCTTCGCGCGGGATAATGAATGTTGCTGTGACTTTTTTGAATCACTAGTGACGATTATTGTCCATACCCATCCTTTTACCAGTCAGAACGGATTATTTTTCTATTATAAAAGAAGTTCTTTTCGAAAGAGTATTCGACTTTTTTAAAGCATATTTTTTGAGATGAATACTGAAAGTGCTCTCTCGAAGCAGTTTTACTTGTAGACGACGAGCGAGCGCGATCAGTTGTATGCTGAATGAATGATGACTTGCAATCAATGTTGTTGTCTATTGCTAGACCGAGGTTTGCTCGCAGAGGTTTTTTTTGTGAACAAATATTTGAAATGATGCTGAACAGTTGTTACGTATACTCATGTTAATGATCTATCTGTGAAGAGCTTATAGCATCATCCATCTGCTTAACTTCATCGATATATAAAAAAGTTAGTGCAAAACAGAATGAAAACGATAATACGGTAGCCTTGTTAAGCATTACCGTAATCCATCTTAGATGTGTCAACAACTGAGCAAATGCATAACAACAGTAGCAGGCAACAAACGAGCAGTTTTCAAGAATATGATTGCATTCAGTTTTGTTCATGATGAGGTGTGAACAAAATGCCGATCACAGTGTGAACGATAAGAGGATCTTTTGTGATAAATGCTGTTGTATATCCTTTGCAACTGTATTGAAGAATTTAAAGAAGTGTATTAGACCGACTGAATGAATTACACTGTATCGTCTCACTTTATCTATAAAAATTTAAAATTAAGTGACAAAATTATATGATGTAAATAGAGTCTCACATTTGTTCAGCTATAAATTTATACAGTAGACAGCGATACACATGAAGAATAGCTAATGTGGCAGACACTAGTTGTGTTCGTTTATGCGATTGCTTGGTGGGTTTTGTGTGCAGATGAGAATATTTTAAGAAGTGCATTATTCGGTTTTAGTTTGCATATTGCAATTACTCAGAAGTTGCCGTCAGACAGCGATAATCATCACTCTCTTATGCAAATTAAGAAACGAAAAATGTTGTTGTTTATCGTTAGATGGGTCTGCGATGTGCGAAGATGATCATTTATCAATCCGCAAATGATCATTTGAAATAGATTGATAGCGAAGAACGCGTATTTCGTTTCACTCACTCATCATCATAATATAATAACGACGTTGTTTACGTGGAAAACTGAAGAACGTATACGAAATTATTTTTGCATTTACTGATTACTGACACATAGTTACCATTTTAGTGTAGAATAATACAAGCAATGCTTGACTCTTCGAATAGCTTTTGAGCCACGAAAGCAGTAAAATATGTAAAATCGAGCCATTAGTAAGGCTTGTATCAACTTGGCAAGCATTTAGAACAGACACATTGTGTCAATCATATTAGATGAATACGGTGATCCAAAATGTCGAGTAATGGTCAGATTAAAATTTGTCCAATCCAGAACAAATAATAACAAGAGCGCAATCAGGCACTCCATCGAACTGATTCAATCACAATCGGGTGCGTTACACTAATATTGCTGTATATGTTTATGGTGACAACTTACAATTGGTTCCTTTAGTAATTCTATCAGTTCACATCGGTGTTAGTTACGATAAGACTCCTTCATCTGTTCTATTATACATTCATCGAAGATGCTTAACTGGTTTCCTTGGATTACTTTTATGCATTGATATTTTTAAAGATGTTCTTCAAACAGGACCATATTTCGAAATAACTCTGTGGCTCAGCAAAGTTGTTCTTTGTTCATTTCCTTCTCATGAGTGAACCAATCCACTCTATGAGTATCCTTCCTCGGTAGGTTTTCATGAGAAGTTTATCAGCAACGCTCTTGTTGAGACTACTGAATCGTTGACGATGAAATTATGCTACTGAAACATCAACTCAAAAGTTTCGCACTTCAAAACTCATCATAAAATTGCAGAAGAAGTTTCTTTATACGAATACATTAGCCCCTTAATTTAACTGTGGTCATTACAATGCGATAATTACTGCTAGAGGCTACCTTATATTAGAGTATATTACCTGAGTAATGCTTAGTGGTAAAGAAAGATGAAGAGAGTGCTTGATTGTGACTTGGATGGCGAACTGACGTCGGTTACTAGACCAGTGAAAGCTTTGATTATTGGTGCTACTACTACTGCTTCTGCTGTGAAATTTTTCTCTTTTTTTGTCGATTTCATTTGTTATCTTCGAAACAAAAACATCTGCAGTATGTGATACGTATTGCGACGTTGTAATTTGACAACATAATGCATAGCGGAGCTTAAAATAACATAGCATAACTGAATATGATGTAACATTACTCCGAAATATTGATCCAATCAAATCGTTCAAAATCATTCTGACACCAACCATATCGTTCGTTTTGCCGATTCGCATGAATAGCAGTCACCATAATCAAAGCCTGCTTACTTTTCGATTATCGTTACTTGTAAATGATAACTATAAAATGTAGGATATAAACACATGCTACTTTCTTATTCGGTGATTAAGTCAACTGTTATCTCATTGCTTGTTGGCAGTGACTGGATGGAATTAATCAAAAAATTGAGCATGTGACAATAATCTTATGTGGTGGTGTTGCTGCTGAATAGAATTAAATTACTCTTCAAATAACAACCACTTTAAAAATGCTACATTTCACCCTTTCAATAATCGTTGAAGAGAGGGAATTAGAAAAAATTATTTTATAATTCTAATTCAAGAATGCACGATCAGTTTATGTAGTTTAAAATAAACAAATAGCTTCAAATCAAGTATTGTCAAATTTCAAATGCGAATTTGTGAGTTTGTTTTACAATGTGAATATTTTTTCAGTTATTTAGCATGTTCAATAGTGTTGTTAGCATTTTGCAATGAAATGTTAAATGCTTTTTCAAAATCATTCAAATGAGTCTCTACTAGGAAATTTTAGGTGACTTAGAGGAGTGATTTTATTGCATTGGATTAAAATGGATGTATGAAAGTGGTATGTACAGCGTCCAGGTGTGATCTGTTCGTTATATGTTCTACCTATTTCGTGGCAACAAGCCTTATGTTTTTAAGATGCTAGTTTACTTCCCTTATTATCAATATTCTGCCCAAATTATTTCAAGAATATATTTCTCTCGTCTTCTTACAGATGTTGCTAAATTATTCTAAACATAAGCTTCACATACTGTGTCTTTATCCATATATGTACCGCCCGCTATCCGTTTCAAAAATTTTTGAATCCATTTGAGATCAGATAGTGAAAATGGTTAGAGCATCCACCCTCAGAACGCTACTTTCAGTTCTTCAATAAACGAATTTTCGAAGTATCCACCAATAACTTCTCGTTGTTCGATGAAAACAAATTGGTAATTCTTGTTCAACGAAAGAAGAACCGCTGTAAAAATGCGTAATACACTGAAAGGCGCCGTTTGGACTGCCTCAAGAGCTATTGTGCTGAGTTGGTCGCAAGTAATTAATCTATTTGACGTCAGTATGTCTCGTTCCTACTGCAACAAAAACTTTAAAGCGCAACTTATTTGTTGTTCATCTCACGAATATATCCACACGTACGATCGCAACCAGTAAGCAACTACTACTGTAATATACATAAACTTCTATTTGAATGGAATGTTTCATTGATCGATTACCTCTCGGAAAAGATAATCAATTATTTTTTCATTTCGTTCAACTGTTTCAAAGTTCTAGTCTATTCCCAGCAGTTTTTTTCCGTAATAATCAAGCGAAACTTTTGTCAGTAAAGTTTTGCTAACTTTTTCTGTTGTTTCAAATGAAAAAATCGCCCTTTCTTTTATGATCTTTTATAACAAGGGAATCTTCATTTAACTAGATTGATTAATTGATCAGATTGTTGTTGAAAACATTTGTTTTTGCTCGTAAGACTTGAAGTTTTGAGGAGCTTCATTCACATACTGAAATTCATTCACTTTTCCACACATTGCAAGCAAAGTTATTAGTTGACCATTATTATTCAAAATTGTTGGCAAAAAGTGCAAAACATAAGACGGATGATTACTCATCGCGTTTTGAACATCACGTAGTTAATTCAGCTTGAATAGTTGGCAACTGCTTGAAGAATTCGTAAAGTTTTCAACTGATAATGATAAGTTTTTAGCAGCACACTGGCTACTATATTGCCCTATACACGAACTGGCTGCTATATACTTTTCAAGTGAATGAAGCATTTAAACCAGAAGCGAACAAATGAATGAAAAGAGTAGCGCCAAGAAGTCTGAAGCATTTTCGTTTGGTGCCAATTAGACTAGTATCGTGGCGAGCCTAAGGCTTTACATTCAATACCAATCTATCAGTGTTCGTACCACAAACGACCAGAGTTGTTGAGTTCTCGTCAATAGACGTTATCTTCTCTCAGTA
Source organism: Anisakis pegreffii (assembly GCA_035041965.1). NCBI lineage: Eukaryota > Metazoa > Nematoda > Chromadorea > Rhabditida > Anisakidae > Anisakis > Anisakis pegreffii. The sequence continues at coordinate 9,254 of JAPYMA010002038.1, forward strand.
GGAATTTCTTGTTCACGTCCACCAGTGCTGACAACGTAGTGATACACTTTCACTGATACTATGTTTAAACCACTGATTATTCATTTGTTCACTCATTTCATTTATTCACTTTACTCACCTCTTTGTTGTACTGATAACAACAAAACAACAATCCAATTATATCGTTTTTACATTCTGCAAATAAAACAAATGCTTTCTACTCTATGCAACAAGCACGCAGGTAATCCTCTCTTTTCGGTTCCGTTCCATTTGTTTAAAAAAATGTCTGAGCGTTAGTTATTGACAGTTCATCCATGTACATATCTCTATCTCTAGGCAGACCGCAATAATTAATTACAACGCATAACGCAAAAATCACAATGCAAATCTACATTTATCTCGTTCCATTCTCGGGTTTCGTCCCAAATTTCAGATTACACAGAAAACGGTCGCTTGCACTGCTCATTCGATTTAATTGTACTTTTCGTTTACATCACGACTATCCGCTTAGGTTCCTTAGAATCATATAATGATATTCTTAAAGAGATATGGCTCACCTATCATTCCATTATGTCTCTCTCATCTGAAAGAGCTGAACTAATTTTAGGCTATGATTCGATTTTTTTTTTACAAATAAAGCAATGTTGAAGTTTACGTGTGGGCCGGTCGAGTCAATGTAAAATCTTAGCATTTTCGTATTATTGTACGAGGAAGGCACTACCTAGATATGCATATTTGCTTGAGTAAATGCAACTGGTTATATGTTTCATCGGATGTCAGTGGTATGAAAATGAACTGATAAATTGAAAGATATCGGTTGGCATGTAAGAAGTGTGATGGTGCGATGCATGCTGAGCAGAGGTGAGCGTGCTTACTCATCATTATGCTGTTAACAGTGTTCATAAGTAACTGATCTTTCTGAGGCTTTTTCTTCATCCCTTACAGTATTGAGAGAACATTAGTTCCTGGACTGATTGTAAAGCGAATCATCACAATTAGAGTAATATACCTAGCTGCGCCTTTATTACAAAAGCAGTAAAACTGTATTGCCAAAAGAATAAACTTCATTGAAGCATGCGTATTTGTCCAGTAGCTGTTTGAGGAGCTGGAATGAAGCCACTTAACAAACAGACCGGTTCAGCTGTTTTTGATAACGTTTTACAAAATTACTCGTAAATCAATGTTGTTTTATGTACAGTGCTCTTGCTTTTCATAATAGCAGCAACGTCATCAATGAGCAACACCGTTGCTCTACTTTTCACGATCACTGAATATTCTACGTTGTAAATGGTAACTTAGGTTTCTTCTATGCTTTGCCCTCTACACTTGTGATCGATTAGGAATTTGGCATGATACTTGCGGAAGTGCCTGCTGATTGGCATACATTCTTTAAAAGTAACTGGATGGATCCATCTGAGCGAATGTATTATCGTCATCAGGTGGTAATAAGTTAAGAATGTGATGCAAATTTTTTGTTGCTGTTGTTGCGATGATGAGAGTGCTAAATTATAAGTTTAAAGTTGCAGCAAGTCAGTCAGTTAGTCAGTCAGCAATTTGCTTTACAACAGTTTGTGCGCACTGAACGATTCGATTCGGTTCATCATCATTGAATTACATACGTATGTCTAGCAGAACGAACTGCAATCGTCATCAATTGACACTCGGCTTCATACACAAAAACGTTTTTGGTTTCAGTTTTGTTTATTCATGCCAAACTTTCTGTTCAATTCGACGACAATAAATGAGGAATTGAGTGAAGATGGATGAATGTGCTTTGCAGCATAATGATGTTTGATGATGCGTGTTGTGATTGGAAGTGTGATGAGCGAGTGGATGGGTATAATATGGGAGGTATATTGGTAACGAGGTGAGATTTATCGCCGAATATTATGTGTGGGTTCATCGTGCAGATGCGACGATGCGGCATGAAAATTATTTTAAATTGGACAGTATTTTGAATTGTTGAATAGTAGTGGATGAGGAAAAGGAACAGAACAGAAATAAGATGCTACAACCTAGCAATATAGAAGTGCCCAACAAGTAATCGTTAATCGGTCAGGCTTCTTCCTCACATGCCTTCGTTCGTTGGTGCGCTCATTTGAATGGATCTAGTAGAACCGGTCGGTGAGCTGAATATTGCTTTCAAGGTTATTTCTATCGAAGAGGCGCCGCATCAAACAACATCTTCCGAACATCTGCTTGCTTATCTTCACCTTATTTAACTGAAGCATTTGTTCTTCCATGAGCAAACCCCTACGAGAACAGCACATGACCTGAATAACAACGCAATTTGAATGTGTTCTCAAAATGAATAGCTGGAACGAGTGGTAGCTGAAGACAGATAAATAGATGGCTCCTTTGAGGGTTTGATTCTAAATTAAACTTCAACTTTAAGAGTGCCTTAAAAACGAGCAAAAACACTATTTGAATATGATCACGAACTGTGTTATTCAACTTTGAATCAGTAACTCAAAGATCAATGCACAACTACATTCGGTAATAACTGAAGAAATGAGCAAATCCCCAACACACAGAGAAGATGCTTTGACGATTATTCATTCGATTCATTCGCATGTGTGAGGATGGTTATTTTTTTTTTGCAGAGAAAGAGAGCACCCTCGGGCCTGCCAATGGGCAGTTGTTAGTTAATTGGCTTTGGAGATGTGCCAAATTCAGATTTTTTGAGCGATCTATATGCATTTTTTATGGATGGGTGCAGTAGTGGTGGTGCTGCACGACTAGCATTAATGTGTGCACCAGCACTCTGCCTTATCCATCCATACCCTCCGAAGCACTGTGCCTATTACGGTGCGTCCGACGACGTCCGTTTGTTTACGTATGTCCGTCCCTTCCAATGGGTATTTGCAATTACATTAATCGATTCACGATTCATTCCCTCGTTGTTTCATTATCCAACCTCAGTTCTTTTTTTTGTATTGATAGAAAAATGCATTCATCCGTTCGTTTTTTGGATTGCTGCTCTCATCTGTTGCTTGTTCTCAGAGGTGCTACTAACGAATTGTGAATGTGACAAATAGCATGCGAAACGATGTAATAATCATGCACTTGTTCACGACACACCAAACAGATTGCTTCTAGAACGTGAACTATAATATCAGCCAGTGATCATCATCATCATCATCTTATCTAATCACTAAACAGAAAACAAACAACATTTCGAACAACTGTTGTTGATGCTGTTGCTGCTGCTGATGCGCCGCTGTCAGCAGTCAGCCAAGCAAGCAAGCATCTAGCAAATGTGTTGCTACTACGGTATTGATAATTATATTAACCGTTCGTTGGTTGATTTCACTCTGAGCAATAGTGGATGAAGAAGAAGAAGAAGCATAGCATAGTGAGCTGAGTAGTTAGTTAGATGGATTGCTGGTTGCTTATCTGAGGTTTAACAGCAGCAGCACCTTTGAGAACATCTATCTAGCAATTTGATTTTATGTCGTCATTCGATAACATATCGCTATTATTGATATTCTTTTTGAAAGACAAACACTTTACAAGCGTTCTTGCGTACTGAACCCATTTGATCGAAAGTTCATTTTCTTGAACCAGTTCTAAATCTTGATATTTATTTCATAAAATGAATCATCATAAATATGCTGCTGCCTGTCCATTTCTTAATAAATGAATCATTTCATCTCCATACAAGCGGTTATCCAATCTAATTTATTTTTTGTAATGATGTTTCAGATTTGTTAGCTTTCAATTCTGGACATTTTTAGGATCAAAATTCGCATTTCTCATTTATCTTTCTTCAAAGAAGTATTCCGTGCGATTGACCTTGCTGGTTTACATCGATATGTTACCTAATTGTCGCACTTTATCATCTCACCATTTCTGAGTGCCGTAGCGAAACGAACGATCATCGGAGGTATTTAAATATTGGTAATGAATGAACGAGTGCATGCGATGTAATTATACTTGAAAGGATAAAGTGGCGCGATGCAATGATTCAAATTTTTGAATGATGGAACGGAAGTAGTTGGATTGCGGTAGGTAGGATGATGACGATGATGATACTAAAAAGAATCGAACGGATGAGTTCTGCCATCTGCACACGGCTCATTTGGTGTGTTGGCGCGGTGTCGTCTACACGGTCTTCAGAAATAATAATACTTTAAAATGTAATTTTATTAGTTTTTTGCCGCCGCTCCTCCTCTACAGCCATTTGACGTTTACCAACATCAACAACCTTGGGTGGCCATCCGTTCGAGCGTCGCTTCAAGCGATCAACCAACCAACTCTGCACTCATCCGTTAGAGCACTGATTATTCAGTCAAATAGATCTGAACCCATGAAATGAAATTTGTTCAGCCACACCATTCATCCATCTTCTTTGTAATGCTTTACAAAATCTGTTTTCAAATGAGATTGCAACCTGTCCGTGACCTAGCCATAAGCATTAACTACAGTTTCAGGCCTTTCAGGCTGCTTGCACATTTTTGTTTACTGTTGATAATCATACACAAGCAAACAGTCGTTTAACTGCTGTAGGATTTGAGTAACCAATTCACTGTTTATTATACACCCGATCAAAAGAATATCTCGATAAAATCAGAATAAGCTCCAAACTGCACTGACTCATGATGCTGATATTACATTTCGTTTGATAATCCATAACTGGCTACTTTCATTATCTGGCCTCCTACCTGTCTCACTTCGTTCTTATACTATTTACTTGTAAATTTTCTGCAGTCTCTCTGAATGTATCAGCAACAGTTGCATATGCATAATTTCATGCACCATCATAAATAATAAGTCTTCTCTTTTGTTTTAGTTATTATTCAGACGACATAATTTACGAGAAATGAAGAAGTGCGGGAAGATCTAATAGAGAGAAGAAGAATGCGTATTTGTATTAAGACAACTGGCTAACGATAGTGGTGTGTTTGAATGAGATGGGAAATGAAATTGAGAAATAAGGAAGGGATGGATGGATTTTGTTGAATTTGTTTCTGATGGAGGATTAAATATTGGTAAGATTGATGAGATCTGAAAGGGATATTGAATGGGTGGATGATACTTGCTCGTGCCTCAACTGATGCTGATACTGCTGTGCTGGAAGCTGTCATCGATGTGAGCGATGACAGAAGAGCAGTAGCGGATTATTCGATAGGCATATGAAATATGATGATCGAAAATTGCAATTTATTTTTTGAAAGAGTATTGTATTTTATAGATTGAGCTTACAAAAAGTAGATGTTCATAGCTGTAGTTGTTGGTTGTTAGAAATCATGATAAGAACACTTCTTTTACTGACCGGGTCTGCTGATGAAAGAAAGCAACTTAGCTCATTAGCTGGTCGTCGCCAACAACAAGTCTCGTGAAGTGTTCACTCTTCCTCATTCTTTACGTCAGGTTTTCAAATCATCGCAAGCAGCTAAGAACTGAATTCAGCTCATTGATTTGTGAACTGAATTGAATCATTCTGACAGAAAATGACATGAACTTCTACCAGAATGGTTCTTCAGCTCAGAGTTTGCGGTTTGGGGTTGGTTGTTTGTGTACGTTGTGGTTGGCACATGTCAAAAATAAATCTTCGAGTGATGAAGAATGCGTTTTGCGGTTTCGTTTCGGTTCGTTCATCTCGTTGATCGTACACTCTTATTTATGTATCTTTTATGCTGACGAGCCGCTCTTACTCTTATCTCACTGCCATGCAGCTGTTCTTCTGACAGTCCACTCACAAAATCCACTACTTCATTGCACTCCAACATGTCATGTCTTTCTTCGATCTTTCAAGGGATTGATTGTCTTACTCTAACTGCAAAATATCCATTGAAATGTTATCTTCAAAAATTCGATTCGTGCCGATGAATGCTAAAAATTGTTTTGGTCATAAGATGACGTCTGTGTTTTTCATGATTCGTTTCATTTACAAATTCGACCCACATCAAATGAGGAATAATCGGCTTCTCATTGAATCACTTCACGAACTGAGCAAAGCTTGAACTCGCTATGAAACAAGTGTTGTTGGTCCAGAGAAGAGAACGCAAAAGAGAAAGAGAAAGGAACCTCATTCGTCGTTTCATCCGGTCACACTTTCTCGGCAATCGCTCGCTTGCACTCTTGACAACGAATCAACGTTGTGCGTTGCTCTATTCGTTCTTACGGTAGTAGTTGCGCATATACTGCACTCACTGAACGGTCACTGTTCAACGCACTAATTAGTTGAAGTGCTTGATGACAATTTGGTTGGTTCTATGAGTGCATTCGATAAAGCATTGCACATAAGCGTTTAACTGCTCATTGATGAATGAATAAGGAGTGAAACGCATGGGAGTGATTCTAGGGAGATGTGTTCGTTGAAACGATAGCTTGCTTAGTTGTTATTGATGATCATTCGATCATATGCTAGCACTTTACGTACTTATGCAGTCAAATTTTGAACGCTCTTCTGAAGAACTAGTAGTGAAAGTGATTGAATTGTCAAGGCATTGTTCTCAACAATGATTATTGCTGTGCCATTTTACATTTGATTTGCCTTTTTATCATTCAGTAATGCTTCTCATTCCCTTTGCATAGATTTGTTGTCCTGCTGCAAAGTGAGTAGAATAAGGAGTAAATTCTTTGCCAGACATAAAATAGTTTCAGTGGGTATTCGATTGATTCCCTTTTAGTGAAGTGTTGTTCGCACAATTCAATGAAGCTGCTCGAAGGATTGACTGCTTTTTAATTTCATTTTAGCTATATGCATTTTAGCTATATGCATTCAAGTAGAGCATGTGTTTTGAGCACAAATTATGATCATTTAGTTAGAAATTTTGTGCACTTAATCATAATATTGCATAAAATAATGCAACAAACGAGAAATTCAAAGTATGCAAACGTCGTGTCTCTAAAATTAGAGCAAAAATCGGATTAAATATGCGACGACGACAATGATGCACGATTCGGCGAATCGATCGAAGATTTTCGAAAACTGATAACGTAACAACCTTTAATGTGTTGTTCAATATTGATTTTAATCACTGTGCTCATGCACATTGGCATGAACATACATACCATACCGTCTGAATAGTGCATTACCATTAAAATCATCCTCACATACTGAATTCGCACAAAACAAAGCAATAAATGAATATTTATTTGTGGATTCCGATCGATTCATTTCGCGATTTAATAATGAACAAAATAAGAAGTACTTAATTTCAATGAGCGACTTGACTGCTTTCATAGATAGTGTGTGGTGAACTTTTTGCCGGGAAGTTTTACTTATGTTTGGCATCGAGGTGCCCGCAAAAACGTGGGTTTCGTTTGATGGTGACAGAAGGGGTTGCCTGTTAGCAATGCATGAATTTTGGGTTAGTCAACTTATTTTTATGTTCGAACGTTTTGTTCGTGGAGCGAAGGAGCACTTATCAATTTTTGAGGGTCACCAAAGATATTGAGAAAACTCGATGAAAAAAAGTTGAAAAGCTCTTGTTGAGTATATAAGCAAACTGAAAAAATGACAGAGTGGACACGATGCTGATGTGGTATATAATAAGCGCTTGTAGTGCACACTATTTGCATGAGTAAATAATAGATGGTTGAGAGTGTTTATATTAGCCTCTGGCAACAAAATGTTACAGAAGATTGGAATGGTGATGCAACATCGTCATAAGATGATACTGTTGATATCATAATAGGACGAGTCATGTTTGTCGAACTTATGCACATGTTTGAATGGATGGATCTACTTCAAACACATTCCATGATTGATATAAACGTGTACAGATAGATGTGTGTGTGTTGGTATGTCTTATATCAGAAACAGAACATCTTGTATTTATTATATCTAATCTCATATGTCGATCTCTAAATTTTATGTGCGTCGATGCCGCATCATCATCACCATCACGCTGATGCTGCTGACCAACCATACCGCTCATAAGAACCCGTTTTTTAGAAAACAGCCCATCATACGACACTTTTTTTCATTATCTATTCAAAGGTGCGTGCTGCTTTCACTGAATTGCTTTTGCTTGCGACTCAAGTTGTTGCTGCTGCTCGAAATATGCTGCTTTTACCATATTTCCATAAATAAGGCAATGGGAATGGATAGTTAGTGATCATCGATAAAATTCTTCAGACAGATGAATTGAATGAATCGTTGTGTGATATTTGTTTGATTATGAATCATTTGATTATTTTCAAAGTTAGTTCTTAAAAGCTATTTTCTAATTAAGAGCAACTGATCGTGATGATCAGTAGTGATTTTCGTCCTGAATAGAGCAAGAAATAAGCAAGAAATACAACTAACAGACTTATTTTTATGGAAATGAGTACGGTTTCAGTTTGCAGTAGTGTTGTTTCTTTCTTACAATCATTAACATATTTCGTTGATAAATTGATATAGTCAGTGATTTGATGTATTTTAAAATTAAAGTTTCTCTTTGCCATAAATTCGATTGGATTGCATGCGCATGCTCATTGAAAACATGTACGAAGGTGGATTGTTAGGGAAGAATGATAAAAGACGGCAGGGAGCGGTTCAAGAGATTAGGTACATGAAAGTTGAAGATGATGAGTTGTTGGGGTTGGCTGTAGATGGTCGTCGTCGTCGTCGTCGTCTTATCTTGAATGTTGCTGTTGATATCGCCCACCATCTGGACGACAGCAACAAACCCGTTTTCAAAGAAGGCACGTTTTCTTCATGCATCCATCATCAGATTCGAACTTTCTACGAGATGATCCTTGCAGATCCCATCCATCTGGTGCAATCAATTCGATCATCACCGAATACATCAGTGAATCAATCCATCGCGAAACGTTCTCATCTCCAAATCAGCCAACATTTCCGATCCATTTAAAATACATATACGTACTACTACTTCCTAGATCACATTCATCATTTTACATCTTCTTCACTCCTATATCGCTAATTATGCGCACTCCCTCTCATTTTTCTTATCAACATGTTCTCTTACAGCAGCTATTATTTCTGAATGTGAATTGCAAATGAGCATATATAATACGTATTCATTATTCAGATAGAATTCGGTTTCGAATCAAATTATTTTTCAATATGTACACCTTGAGAAACTGACGAAACATGGTTAAATTTATCTGTTTATCATCAAATAATCTACAAATAATCCACCTATTATGGAACGAATGAACAAGTGCAAGCGTGTTCATTCATTTTGCATTGTGTTGTTCTTGTTAGATGCACTCACTTTCAACGAGTTGTATTCCATCCCTGTATAAGCATAATATTTCGTATGAGTGTAACTGAGTACAATAATAACATAATAATAATAATAATAATAATAATAATAATAATAATAAATAATAATAATGTTTCAGAGCAGCATTAAAACATGTGCTTGCTTATCTCATGCTCTTGTTAATCATTTCATCTTGTAGCATCGCAATAAGCCTTTCATCCATTCCTTCGCTCACACATGTCCAATCTTATCCCTTTATCCTCTAGTATTGCATAATGCTTCTCACTTTGAAATTCTCATTAGAATTGCTGATCACCTGCTAGGATCACTTTTGTAATGTTGCTCTTTGAGTATTTATTATGAATTTTGTTTGGTAGTGAGTGACTGATAGCCGCACCAAAATCGGAATAACACACTGCGAGCATTATCAACTGACATAACGAAGAATTTCTTTTTTTGTTACATATCATGGAAGTGAGCAATGACAGAAAGTAATGATTGCGCTTAGTTGTAGTGATATTATAAAAATTACCAATGCATCATCACCTGCATTTGAAACAATTATTCATTCATTCATTCACGTCGTTTTCGGTTTCTACATTGAGAAACAGGATAACTTTGGATTTTGAAAATAATTTGTGGTGTTGACAGACGACAGTTTGACTTGAGAATTGTTATTTCTGGAGGATCGTTCTTGAAGAAAGAAGGTTTGTTTATTTATTTATTTAGTTGTCGATTGAAGTTTTGCTACATCAGCACTTAGTGACGAAAATTTTCATTGTAGCGCACTTTTGGATGGAAGCTTCGAAAAGAACTGTAAATTTTGTTAGAAAATTAACAGTTTGGAGTGAAATGGCGTGAAGATGTGATGAGCATTTTGTTTGGTTACTGCATCAGTTTGATTTATGCTGGTTTAAATTAAGTGATACGCTTAGTAATTCAACGCATATTGTTGTTCGGTATGCACTATTTTTCATAATGATATGTGGCAATTGAATATGCTTATGCAGTTTCAATTTTGGTAGATGAGGAATGAAAGAATTTGTTGGAGTGGGAAGGTTCAAGATGGATTTAGGGGATAAATGGAGCATGCGGTCGCATTTGATCTGTCCTTCTCAAGAGCTCGGATTGATTGAAGCGTTCATGAGATGTGGTGCATAAGTTGATTCTGTCGCATTACCTATCGTTTTGACCTTGATTATTCTGAAAGATGTCGATCGGCACTTTCCTTTATAGTGATTCTAGAAAAATATCGATGTCAGTTTTGAGTGCTCCTTGAGAAGGTCTACTTCGGATTTTAATTCAGTCATTTGAGGAGTCTTTTTTTTTTTGAGTGAAAAAAGAAAATTCATAAGAATAGAGAGGAAAGGAATGGAGTGCTGCAAAAATGTGAAGCTAATTTAAAGTCAGTTTTGCAGAAACGATTCTCGCATTCAGAAGCATTAACATTTCGAAAGGTAGCATAACGTGTATTGAATTAACAATACTGCTTCTGGTGTTTAAATAAAGGTCAACAGTTAGGAGGTTGATGCGAATAGTTAATGATACGGTTAACACTTAATTACATCCCACAGTTAGTTTACTCAGCGGCTACTTATCACTTCATTCACTAAGCGTAGTTGAACCAGGTCGAAAGGTTACTGCATACTTACTCACATAACATATCCATCGTCTCGCAAGTAATTGTTCATCACCATCTTCCTTTAGCAACAACTCGTTTTCACCCTTTTTGTCAACTCTTTTACGGAGGTAATGCACTTAGAGACATTGGTACAGCACTTCCCGGTTTCAAGCGAAACTCTCCGTTCGAGTGGTGTACCAATATGATTGATGTTGCCGAGGCTGAAGCAAGCTATGATTTGGCTTGTGCTAATTATCTATTTATAATGCACTTAATCAATCAACTTCTGCAAACATTCCCAATTCGAGAATCGAGTGAGTCGAATTTGGTAATAAAATGAATGTCATATGATAAATGAATTCCTTGTCTAAAATGAGCATCAAGTGCCTTCATTTTGAAATATTCATCAAACAGAAAATGAATTTCATAATTGAATTGTTGTTATTAAATGTTTGGTTGGTCAGTTCGCACGTATCAATTAGTGTCCAGCTGTGAAGTATTATTATGTATTTGAAAAAGTGACCGACCAAGTAAGCAGTTTCCAAGTCAGAAACGAATAGCAAACTTTATGTGAACAATCAACAAACTGACTCTTCTTACTGATTTTATCAAACAACTTGAGATTGTTTCGTTACGATGGACTGAGACATGTATAGTAGCTGAGAAAATATGTGATCAATTTACTGTTAATTGTTTGGTTGTTTTTTGTTTAAATTACAGTGTTTTTATTTTTTGAATAGCAGCAGCAGCAACTTTTAGTTGGTGCATCGTTAAGAAATGTCGGCGAGAGGACAGTCAGTGGTCATTGGGCTGTGCCGATTTTTGCTATTCGAAATGAAAAGACATGTTGTGCAATTGCAGTTAGCAATAGCAATAAAATATTACTGGAGATGAGTTAGGCGTAGTAGTTGCAGATTACGGTAGTAGTGTGCGGTGCTGATCGACATCAAAGACAGCAACGTTTATAGCACTGAGTAAATTCGGCAGACAGTTGAAGTGTTAGCGAATGAGAGAAGAGAAACAGATAAGGATGCGCTGAATGCAAGAGGAGGAGGTGGAGCTTTGACGAGGCAACAACTCTGAGGAGGCAACTTAACATAACTTAAGAATTTTGTGATGGTGATTTAGTTTTAAGAGATCCCGCATCCCGCCCGCCCATCGTGACTACTTTCATAAAGGAGTACCTTCCTTGCTACCCATCTCCCAGATAGAGCGGCGATAAGTAATGGTTGTTGGACAGTGTTTGTGCAGGGAGGAGGGATATCACTCCTCTTCATCCCTTGAATATTCATTCCTCTCCAAGAAATATTTCTCCTCATCTGTTGAAAGATAATTTTCTTTCGATTCGGTTTCCTGCATCAATGTACATAGAAGATTACTGCCAGTTTCAGCAGCCGTGAAGTTGCCACGATATTCATGTGGATATTCTAACAGAAACGCAACAAACCACTCCGTATCAATTCGTTCATTAATTTTTGGCGCTATACGCTCATTTGATCTTATTGTATTTTAATCACTAGGAAAAGTGATGAATAAAAATGACGTATTGCAAGCAATTATGTAAATGCTCGATTTTGAGACGTATTCAAACTGAAAGTGATCTGATTTGCTTCAGAGACTGAGTCAATCATACAGAAATGGCTGCTGTAGATGGCGTTGTAGATGATTATGATGGAATGAAAGATATGAGGTGTGTGTTGGTTGACTTGGTTCGTTGACGATAGATTGGCAATATCTAAGAGCTAGTAATGCTTTAGGTGGTATGCTATTCGAAGAGCAGTCACTTGGATGGGTAATGAAGAAGAATAAATGAATAATCGCTGAATTTAGACAGTTGTTGAGCCAGTTGCTGATATAGCAGTAGCAGTAGCAGGCAGCCGTCTTCATTGCGATTTGATGAGATGACAAGACCTTATTGTAGTTGCATGTCAGCATGCAACTCGGCATTACCACGCTTGTTGTCGTCAAAAAACAATTCAAAACATCTGATGATGAACCAATAAAAAATCATTCATTTGTCTCATTCATCTAATGTATTTCGTTTTCCTCCATTCTTTCTGTTGTGCGCCTCATTTCCCGCTCAACTTTTTCATTATTCATCGTGAAATTTATAACGAATGATTGTTTTTACGATCATATTTATGAAATCGCATCAACTTTTCATTCAATAACCCACACACACGCCAATCTCTTTTTCATTTTTCATTCACAAAACAAAAAATTGTCCACCATTTTCTTACACTACTGTATTCTCTTTTTTCTTCCCTCAACTTGCTGTTTTGTTTTTCAAATAATTTTGTAGTAGTAAAACGAACAATTAATGCTATTGCAGTCATAATTGATGTCGTAATTTTGCGATGATTTGTCCGTATCAAAATCTGATTGAATGTGTAAACATCCTCTGATCCATCATGTTGCAATTAAACAGTTTAATAGGACTAAATCCCAGCAATAGTAGTTTTCAGCTGAGAATAGACGAGGTGTTTTGGTCAGCTTCAAATAAATGACAGTAGGTGGATGGATACTGCATATGTATCTGTTCAAAGGAATGCCCATATAATAATCGTGACGAAGAAACAGCTGCTGCTGCTCTTACTGATCGCTGCACAACGGACACTTGCATCTTGTCGTATGTTTTATGTAGGTTTGATTTGATAACGAAACATTATTATTTATCATGTAGAACTGAATTGCTTACGAGTGCGTTCCGTTAAGGAAACGTTACATGATAGTGTTTTATATACTATGCATATGAGTCGTAAGGTAGATAGGTGAATATTTGCAATTTGAAAAAAAATGGTACCCGAAAATTAGTAATCAGTTAATCAATCATGAATATCTACTACCCTTAATATTACATTCCAAATGTAATACCCTAATGAAAGCGAACGAAATCAACTGAAGGAAGAAACAAGTGAATGGTTGGTTAAAATGGGACCACAGAGGGCAGGCGTTGAGAAGAATGTGTGCATGTGTTATGTAATCGTTATCGGGTGATATTATCTGATATGTGATGAAATGATGGAATGTTGCACGCTTTAGCGCAGTTTCAAAACAACCACAAATTATGCTTTAGTAGCATTATGAGTATTACTGTTTTGAAACATCTTTGTTTCAAATCCGGTAGATTCATGCGTATATGTGCATTTCTTCTCTGATGCATTCGATTAGGTGACTTCAATTCAGTTTGATCTCCTCTTCATTCACTGCGTATTCTCTTCTGTATGTATATCTCTATGTTTTATCTTATGCGAAAACTTTGATGACATCTAGTCTATTGCAAAAAGGAACTCACATTGATTGATTTGATCGTCACTCATTCGTCAATTAATAATCTCCGGCCAGCCTATCTATTACTTTGTTTTACAATTCGAAAATAGTTGAATGTTTTAAAGCGTTTATCACCATGCACCATATGTTGAGTATTGTTGTTGATATTTCTTTTCGTCAAGCAATTTAATATTCATTCCATCAATTTCACCAACATCATGAATGTTATCTCAAAATATTCTTTTGAATTTTTCATGGTGCTAAGAAGAAGAGTTGGTGGATGCCATGCTAGCTGTTGTTTTTCTGTGTGGACATATTCCGTGAACACTTCAAAATAGTGTTGACCTTGTGAAAATAATATGATTTATGTAACATATAAAGTGATGATGAAAATGAATAGAAGCAATATGCATGGTGAATTTACAATTTAAAAACATACAGGTTTTTGCATAGTTGGCTGGCTTGTTGGTTAATTAGGTCGTAATTTTCAAATTAAGGTTGGTAGATGAATGCAAGATGTATCAGTTTGATTTTGCAGTGAAGCAGCCATTTCGTAATCGATACCATTAAGTATTTCATAATATGGATAATTATTGAATATATGGAGATAATAACAAATGTACAGGTACAATTTATATATGTATATTGTGCTTGTGCCGTTCATGTGCTTGTAAGATGCTGGTGCATTCCATCCGTCAGCTATAAACGATAGCATATTGCAACGAGTTAGCATGGATGGATATATGAATCGTGTGAAAGCAAGAAATGATGAAACAGCGATATGCAAAACGTGAACGAATATACTCACTTGCTTTCATTATATGTAGATCTAAACGATTATTCGTCCATATGCATGCACTTATTTATTATTAATATTCATTTATGTATATTAAGATAAGATATTATTGTGCATTTTTGTTGTGCTATTGCTGCTTGCTGCATTCATCCATCATCATCTTGAATCTTCAAAATAAATTCATAAAATTATTGAATTGGATTTATTCTTTTCGTCCTGTCAAAAATGATTATTAACTCTATCGTAATATTTGTGTATTTCTTTTATGTTCTATCAAAACTACGAACCAAAACAGTGGTCGCTTCATTAATATTTCGTTTGTTGATTTCCGGTGTAATTGGTCATTATTTCATCGTTCAGTTTTGTTCACAATAATTTATCTCACTGAATAGTTACTGATCGTAATGAGCTTGTGATCATAATGAGGTAAATGTGATGATCAAAAAAGTCATAATCCCTTGCCTGATGCTACTAGCACTTCAATGGTTCATCTAAAAAACTAGATTATTTTTCGAGTGCTAGTGTAATAAAAGGTTTGGAGATGTGATAATGGGAAATAAGATGGTGATATTTTTGGATATTGTTTATCTGATAATTTAATGCAAAAAAAACTGATTGTCTAATCATCAGAGCTGAATGTTCATTGATTTTCATTACTCGAACGACTCCAGTTCACTTCCATTTGTCCAGCAACAACACCTTCAAGACTTACCGTTTTTTGTCTACCTACATCTATTAATTACGTAAATTATCATTTATTTTCCAATATACCACCTATGGTGCGATCAAACTTGCTGACGCCAACTGATTTTGCTATGCTCCACTAAGTAAAGTTTCTTGTTAATAACTTCATAAAACTGTCAATCATGCAACACCACACTCTGAAACGAACAAACTTCATTATTTTATATCTGAATACGGTCATTCACACATTGTGGCCAAAGCCAGATGAATGCTCTCTAATTTATTTTCTCTCGTTCTTTCAGTCTCCGTATCCATTCAATCACGTCACTGCACTCACTCAAATATTTATCAGCTATCATTAATCAGCTTTCACTCTCCTATAATCTTCCTCTATTTTTAACTCGATAACGATTAAGCCGATCATCCATCCCAATTGGGTTTTACACTCTCTGCGAGGGCGTGTCCTTTAATCTGCTCCGCCTATCTGAGAATATCTTTAGAATACTATGTTATGTATTATGTTTGCGTGTTGCTAGTTGTTCATTTATGTAACGGATTATCTGTGTTTAGGTATGAACATGATTGGGGTATGTAATATGGATGGTGTGTTTACCGTGTGATACTTGATCTATACGGTTTTGTCATTATTCTCGAAAACGCATTCGAAATATGCTTGCTGAATTACAATGCTTTCTGTTTATCACTCAACGATGCTCTCATCTCCGAATGGGGTAACTAACCATTTTGCTTCCTCAAATATTCATGGATGTGATGGTTATTGTCATTATTATTATTATTATTATTATGATTAAAAAATTGCCGGTCATTCTATCGGTCAGCTGTACAATAGAGGCAGCCGGCTGAACTGATTTTCTGCAATGAATGAGGCATGCATATATCTTGACGGGAACTGTTTTGCTTTTATTGAAGAGCAGAAGCAAAATTAAGAGTATTGATTATTTGACATCCGTTTCAGACTGATGTTGTGCTATTCTTGATAGGGATCTGATAAGAAGGGTGAGCAAATTGCTAGTGGCTGCTATCGAAAATATCAATAGAATGCATTAGAATATTTGTATAATGATATTAGCAACGACGAATAATTGGTGATGAAGGTGATCCACTGAAAGTTTTGTAACTTTAATCGTCAAATGCCTCATTGGTTACCTCAATTCAAGTGGTGGTATGGATGATGGGTGAGCAACGACGGAAGATGGATGGCTGAATAGATGGGCTTGATCCCCGCTGAGGGTGACAACTGATCTGGCGTGGTCGAACCGTCTCACTGCATGGGGTATAGCCTGAGACCCCCCGAAGTCCGTCCTTTGGACCCCCTGGCGAGGTTGACTGCGTACTTGTCCCTCACACCCAGCGAAGTACTCCACAGTCATATGTCGTTTGAGCATTTCAAATATGTTATTTCGAACTTGTTTTCACACGATCAACTCACTCTTTCCTTTCCCGAATGGCCAGTTGCTAACTCGGTGCATAAGTCAATCAGGATGATTGTGACACATTTGCGGTCTGATCAATTCTTTCTTAAACACTTTATTAATGAATTATGGGATTCGACTAATGGAAATAAATCTTCATTGCATTCAATTCATTCCCTTTCGGAACCAACCCTTTCATTCATTGCGAATTTTAGATTGCAAAAATATTTTTATTTTTATTATTGGTCATCATTTTTCGAGTACAAGTTTAAGAAAAAACTATACAACTTTGATTGTCTTTCTTGATTTTAGTTGCCTTCATGCATTCATATATTTGACCATACATGCATTCGTTGTTGTAGAACGCAAGTTGATTTCATTTCTGGTTGATCTATCTGTCAATCTCATTTCGATGTTAATTTTTTGCATTGTCTTGATGACGAGTAAGTGCATCGAATAAACAGTCAATATACAGATTGGTGAATGATGCGAGCGATTGCAACAAATTAAACAACTGTTGCTGTTGCACACAGACAGATATCATCGCACCTAGAAATCTCGCAATTGCCACACTGCCCGAGGGCATTTCGCAGGATGTGACATCCTTCTGCACTGTTCCAAACATCTCAGAAAAGACAGCCAACCAACCAACCCACTATTTGCACAACCAATTATCATTCTCGTTCATGTTGCTCCATACATAATATGTATCATTTCGCTAAGCACACTACCCCAAGCATGCCAAACTTTGTCTTCTTTCTTTAGAACTTAGAACCAGTCGCATATTTTTGCCCTGCTACTTCAAGACAAAAAACTTTTTTTACGAATACGCGTCGTGATCGAATGAATCAGTTAGCTCCAGTGTCACTGCCTTGCTTCTATTAGTTATCGTTTTTGTTAACTTTTTTGTTCATCTAAAATCCATTTCTCAAGCTTATCCATTAACTGAGATGAGTATTTTTCCTTGATTTCGTTCAAATTCGTGACAAATATTAAACTATGTAACGGCTACTTTCTAGGAGAATATTTTACGATATCATCGTCATCAAAAAAAGTTTAGTTCTATTCCTTACTTCACTATATTATGCGATCTGTGAAGACGACATTGTTTTCTACGAGGTTAGTGATAAGGTTCAGCAGTCATAATTCTTTTCATTATGTCATTTGTAAAACAAAGCTCAACTGATGTTCATAGTTCATTTTTTGAAATTAGTTTATGAAGCATTTATGTTGTTGTTACAATTTTATCTTGATAACAGCAGCTTCATGCTAACATTCAATGTTCATGAATATGACAGTGTAGTATCCGCCCGGGTTGATAAGCCGGCTCATTGAAGCACTCTTTCTTTATCATTCACAAGAAAATACACCTAGTTGTAGTGATTGAACAAGAAGAATCGGTTTGCTGTACTGTACTCGGACGGGAATGGTGCAATATAGATATTTGCTAGATATGACTATAATGTGCTAAATCTTCTTGTATGGTTTTCATGAAATGCTGCTTTTGTATTGGTGAGTTGTGATAGTGATTTGATGATTTTCATCGTCATATATCTTCTTGATTTTGTTCGTTCGTTCGTTCGTTTATTCTCTCTGAAAGTTGAGATGGACTTGATTTGTTTCTTAAAAAGGAGATAGCAGCAGATGCACCGGGTGGCAGACGTGTCTACCTATCTACCTACCAGCCAGCCGGCCCTATGGTCATCAGCTCATTTTTCTTCTCCTTCAATGCTGTTGTTTCATATCCGATCCATCCACTGCTGCTCTTACTGCTATCCTATTCTGTCTCTACTGATCGTACATCTAGCCATCCATCTGTCTCATATCAAATTCGTTTTATCATCGGTGATTATCTGCAGCGTACAATTTGCTGTTGTCTTGTTCAAATTCTGCACTGCCTGTATAATGACCTGTTCAATTACAACCTTTTAATATACTATCCTTTTTTGAATTTTAATAATTATCGCATCATCTAAGCTTATTTCTTCATAAATCTCTTATAACCATGGCATATATGTATATATATATATATATATATATATATATATATATATATATATATATATATATATTTGGACATATATTATTTTTATATATCCTTCTATATCCTATATCCTGTTCACATATCTATA
>JAPYMA010002040.1:0-45761 GCA_035041965.1 Anisakis pegreffii
GGACTCTAACATACTAGCACGTTCTGATAACAGCTCTAATTGTCGCAAAATTGACTTGACTTAGCTTAACTGTAACGGTGTTAAAAGCTCATTGAGGCAAAACTTTGAAAACTCTTGAGTGGAATTTTATCATGAATTAACTTTATTTTACGTACCGATTAGCGGATTTGGTATTGTTTGAGACTGATTGACCTCGATTTGAGTCTGACTTCGAGCTTTCTTAAACATATTAAACTTGATTTGGACTTGAGTTGACCTAACCAGACCTTAGGCATGCGAGAGTTTAATCATTTATGCACAATACGACGACAGTTACCTAGTGAACTGAGGAACAAGCTCTCGGAACTGATCGCTCCTTAGAGGTAGAATAACGCATAAGAGAACATCTGTTTAGTTTGTTGCGGCAGAAACTGTAGCAGGTATTGACAATAGTTGCACTGGCATATGAAAAGAAGAAATATATCCCTATGAAAATGACTTTCACAAACGTAGGGTATGAATCGCCTTATGAAGTTAGCGGTAGGTCTGGAAAGTTCGCCTGGACCACTCACCTGTAGAGTCGAGTTGCTGAGTGGTGACTCGAAAAATATCTTCCTCGTAATGCTGTTTAATGACATCTGGAATAAGCTTGATGCCATATCATTTGTGTAGTCAGTGGTCATTCTTTAAAAGCAGATTTTGGTTGCGTGGGTGATCCCAACCCGTCTAGCTGCCAATAAGAGGGGCTAGGTTTATGTAAATGCGACAGGCGTTCCCCGCCTACCGGCAGACTAGGCGAATCGGGGAGAAATGTTTTAAAATATGCCTGCGATACTTGCCCGAGTATCGTAAGCATTCTTTCTGCACAATATGATAAGGGCGTTCCCGGCCCGGGAAAGGCGCCAATTTGACCGGGGCTAAGGAATGCGCGTAAGTTGGCCTGAGTAGTGCCTTCGGGCATTTGCTTGGGTAACGAGGGTTCCCGGACTCACCGTGCGCACTTTCTCTTAACAGGGGGAATTATGATCGGGTTGACCATTGACTATACTTATGAAATCTTATCGCTTAATTTCGATGTTGTTAAATGTGTTATGAGACGAAATCTCTCAGGTGTTTGTGGTTACTCGCCGAAGCTTATCTATTAGCTAGTGTCATGACGGCATTCATACACATCTATGATGCTATCCTTATTTCCTTTGCCAGTGCAGTTATTGTCCATCATAAGTTTTAATAAGGTACTTGATAACTTTAGGAAATCCATTCGCATGAGAGTAGAAGCATTATGAGTTCTTCAGTCTTGTTTTGAATAGCTACACTGGCATATAAGAAGAAAAAATCCCTATAAAACTGAGTTCCACAACGTAGGGTATGAATCGCCTTATGAAGTTAGCGGTAGGTCTGGAAAGTTCGCCTGGACCACTCATCCTGTAGAGACGAGTTGCTGAGTGGTGACTCGAAAAACCTTTTCCTCGTAGTGCTGTTTAATAGCAGCTGGAATAAATTTCCAATGTTATTAAATGCGTTATGAGAAGAAATCTCTCGGGTGTTTGTGGTTACTCGCCGAAGCTTATCTATTAGCTAGTGTCATGACGGCATTCATACACATCTATGATGCTATCCTTATTTCCTTTGCCAGTGCAGTTATTATCCATCATAAGTTTTAATAAGGTACTTGATAACTTTAGGAAATCCATTCGCATGAGAGTAGAAGCATTATGAGTTCTTCAGTCTTGTTTTGAATAGCTACACTGGCATATAAGAAGAAAAAAAAATCCCTATAAAACTGAGTTCCACAACGTAGGGTATGAATCGCCTTATGAAGTTAGCGGTAGGTCTGGAAAGTTCGCCTGGACCACTCATCCTGTAGAGACGAGTTGCTGAGTGGTGACTCGAAAAACCTTTTCCTCGTAGTGCTGTTTAATAGCAGCTGGAATAAATTTCCAATGTTATTAAATGCGTTATGAGAAGAAATCTCTCGGGTGTTTGTGGTTACTCGCCGAAGCTTATCTATTAGCTAGTGTCATGACGGCATTCATACACATCTATGATGCTATCCTTATTTCCTTTGCCAGTGCAGTTATTATCCATCATAAGTTTTAATAAGGTACTTGATAACTTTAGGAAATCCATTCGCATGAGAGTAGAAGCATTATGAGTTCTTCAGTCTTGTTTTGAATAGCTACACTGGCATATAAGAAGAAAAAAAAATCCCTATAAAACTGAGTTCCACAACGTAGGGTATGAATCGCCTTATGAAGTTAGCGGTAGGTCTGGAAAGTTCGCCTGGACCACTCATCCTGTAGAGACGAGTTGCTGAGTGGTGACTCGAAAAACCTTTTCCTCGTAGTGCTGTTTAATAGCAGCTGGAATAAATTTCCAATGTTATTAAATGCGTTATGAGAAGAAATCTCTCGGGTGTTTGTGGTTACTCGCCGAAGCTTATCTATTAGCTAGTGTCATGACGGCATTCATACACATCTATGATGCTATCCTTATTTCCTTTGCCAGTGCAGTTATTATCCATCATAAGTTTTAATAAGGTACTTGATAACTTTAGGAAATCCATTCGCATGAGAGTAGAAGCATTATGAGTTCTTCAGTCTTGTTTTGAATAGCTACACTGGCATATAAGAAGAAAAAAAAATCCCTATAAAACTGAGTTCCACAACGTAGGGTATGAATCGCCTTATGAAGTTAGCGGTAGGTCTGGAAAGTTCGCCTGGACCACTCATCCTGTAGAGACGAGTTGCTGAGTGGTAACTCGAAAAACTTTTTCCTCGTAGTGCTGTTTAATAGCAGCTGGAATAAACTTCCAATGTTATTAAATGCGTTATGAGAAGAAATCTCTCGGGTGTTTGTGGTTACTCGCCGAAGCTTATCTATTAGCTAGTGTCATGACGGCATTCATACACATCTATGGTGACATCCTTATTTCCTTTGCCAGTGCAGTTATTGTCTGTGATAGATGCTAATAAGGTACATACTATTAATGACTTTGAAGAATCCATTCAAATAAGATGTGAATCACTCAATTTGGTAACAGAGAGATTCAAATACCATCAAATTTTAAAGTCATCGCCTCTGTTCTTTATAGTCGATCATTTTCGAGAGCTTATATTCCAGACCTGGTTTAAACTGGATAACTGCAGTTTGGTCTGTGCATACGGGCTAAAATTTTCTCTTTATCGCTAGCACAGGGTCTTTTCAGTCTTGGAATGAGCTGGTGTGTATGTTCCCAATAAGCTGTTTTGGGAATAATAGTTTTGGGGTAATATTGTGAAATTTTCTCATAGTTTATAATTGGAGCACTCAGATGATAACTGGAGGAATAGACAGACAGATAGCATTTCTCGGATTGCTCTGATACCTTATGAAGACGGAGACATGGCCTGGGTCAAGCTTCACTTATCAATAGCTTGACTTGACTTCAAACTTATTTTGAGTTGAGACAAAATGATTGCAGCTCGCTTGACTCTTTTTAAGGTATTCTTGGGAATGTGTTCGTGTTATTTTGTTTTGTATTATCGAATTGGATGTAGCCATTGAAATAACGTGTTTATGTCAATATTTCTGTGATTATTCTGTTGCTGTTGTTTTTTACGTGATTATTTTGTGTTGTTGATGTGATTATTTCGTGTTTTCGTGCCATCATCACTTTGTTCATTCTTTATTGATCATTATCACGCTTTTTTATGTTGTCGCGCCACGCATAATGCGTTGAGGTGTTGCCATGCATAATTTGTGAACGTTCAATGTTTGAGACAGAATCGCAAAGTGCGTAAAGAACCCCGCACAAACTATCCGGGTGTAATTCGACGTCACATGGCTCTTGCCTGGACGTAAGTTCATAACTTGGCTGAGATTTGGAGAAATTTGAAAATATCAGTGGTGCGTGGCGCGACAACTGCATAAATGTTTTTCCACGTGTTACCACACATTACACCGAAATCGCCTGAAATGATCAACGAGCTGTCAGGATTTGTCGGGTTTAGGATTGTCGTGGCGGCAACTGTTGTAGTTTCGTGCCAATAGGTTTCAGTGAATTCGAGTGCAGTGTAGGTGCAAGTGCAATATCGATGTGAGAAAGCATTTTGAAAGTTTGCTAATGCAAAACACTGTTAGTGATTTAGCAGAGTGTAACTGAAATGAGTAACCATGAATTGAGGAATATTTCATGTGAAGATCGCATACGTGACTTGTTTTGAGGAACATCACACATATAACTTGTTTTGCTGTAGTTTCGTGCCGAAAGGTTGGAGTGAATTTAGGTGCAGTATATGTTATGGTCATAGTGAGACAAATTTTAGTAGGAAAAGACTTAAGCATAGTGAGACAGTGCTCGATGAATGAATTAGCTTCTTTCGAAGAGCATGATGATGTGTCGAAAAAACAAGAATTCTGGAATAAGATAATAGATTCTCTCGAAGGGAGACAGAGTTCATGAAAGACATTTAGCATGGCATTTAACGTTGAATAGGAATGGCAAAACAATACAGCTAGTAGAGCATTTATGGTATGATGTGTAGTGCATGTTAGCGTGAATTCATGCGATGAGATCAACGATAAGGTGAGCATCACTGTTTGAAAATCGGTAATAGACACAGAAAAGGCTGCCGTCTCCGACTTCTGCTGATTTTTTTTGCATAGAATATGTAATATGTCAAAAACCACCATTTCTAGTCGAGCGTCATAGGCGAGGTTTCATATCAAAATCTTGGGCAGTATTTGGACAGCGCTTCTGAATTTGCATGTTCATCTTTCTTTGCATCAAACAAAAAATGAAAGAGGTAATTCGTTAACATCAACACATAATTACGATGGATACTGGAATAGTGAATTGCTGATTTGAATATTGCGAGGAAATGAACGATTGCTCTTACAAATATTGCAGTAATTCGGCTGATTGCTCTTCTAATTGTAGTAATTAAAAGGAGGTTGTTTTCATAGATACGAACTGATTAAATTTGAGACTGATGATAATTACGTTAACCATTCATTATCACAAGGTGATATTAGTAGTGGACAGTTCGATGCAACGATTCCATTCGCTGGTTGCTATTTAGCATCTCATAAAAATTCCAACTACTAGTATCATCACTAATATCAAACCAGTTGTATTGTAGCAATATTCGAAAAAGACTGTTAACAATTTCCGTTTGAAAAGAACGAGAGGAATCATCATGATCATGTAGTAGGATTATGAAAATAGGGTTATGCTAAGGCCAAAATGAACTGCAGAAGCAAATTATAGAAACATCGTTTCGGGAACAAAATTCCGACTTGAATCCATAGAAGCCACGTAATACAATCACGCTAACAGTTTGGCCATTTTGCATATTCATCATCATCAATTAAAGCCTATTGTTCGATTATTTGCATTCACATGTTGAGTTCTCCACTGATAAGGTCGTCTCTTCATGGTTGGTACTAAAGAAGCGAAGTTGAAGTCGTCACCGAAACATGTCACAAAACCACCCAGTAATGTTTCTTCATTATCAGTGAAATACTTGAAAAATTCTTGATGGAAAGAATAATTCGATGAATTTCTTACTATTTCTCATCCATATTTTCGCAAGAAACGTGCAAAAAATCACCATCTCTAGTCGCATTGATTAGTTTATTCGATTTCATATCAAAAATTCCATCAAATCGTTTCGTCAATTACAGAAAAAGCTAAAGTTGTGATTAGTCGACGAAAGAGCAAAAATAATGTAAGTCGTTTGGTCGGTGACACATGTGATGTTTTCATTCATATGTCCAAGAATAATCATTGAGAATGTTCATCGTTTCCGACCATTTCCAAGCCTCTTAAACTTGCATAGTTAAACCGTTACGATATAAATACAGTGTTCAAACTACAATAGACTAATCCGAATTTCAAGTGGAAGATATTCCCAGTCGCATATCAGGTATACATCCCACCTCCACCTCATAATATTGACAACAGTAGTGATCACGACTGTTATCACTATGTTGTCGGCAACCAAACTTACATTACAAAAAACTACTACATACTGAAGAATGCAAGATCTTTACTTCTGCCAGGAATTTTTACTTCATCCGAAGTGGTCGTTCTCACCTCCGGTCATACGACAAACCAATACTCCTGTGTGTTCCCCTCCAACAATCTATTTGAGCATAAATCCTTTCACCTCTGATTATCCATTATTCCCTAACAATAAATCAGATGAAGTTCAGAAAACTGATCTATCAGTCAAGAAATGTGATCAGTTCATCGGTGCTGTTGAAATAATCCACCCCTTCTGACTGAGCAAGAATTTTGAAAACATTAATAAGCAAGCACCCATGAATTATGAGAAAAAAATCATTCACCGATTATTGACTAATCCCTTCATTTCACTTTGCCATCCCCAAACCTCACATTCAGTTAATAACATTTGATTACGGGATAGCTCTTATTTAAGTTTGGCTTTTCATTCAGTGTCGGATCAAGATCAGTTTGAATTGAAAGCTAGCTTTCGATTTAAACAGATTCCTGAAAATGATGTGATTGATTGACGTGATACATTTCAGAGTGCACACGATCATGTATGGCCAATGAAACAACCAATACAAATACCCAATAAGAGTTCGTTCTAGCAAACGTGCATTTGAATCTGAGTAAAATTGCTCACGTTCCTGAATTTGAATTCAAATTTTGAATCAACCGCTGTAATTCAACAATCTAAATTAATCCGAGTGAATTAGAATCGATCTACAGTATATTCATTGTCTATTGCCAAAATTGGGTTAACAATTGATAAACCCGAAACTCATATCAGCATCAAACAATGTATATTGAAGTCATAAATGAAATTTTGAAGTGAGCTATCCTGGTTTGAACTATTCGAGTCTTTAGATGCCGAAGGTCATACGAGAAGGAAGAGCTCCACCCATAAGCATGATACCAAGTCAAGCGCGAAAACTGCAGTAAGTTTTCAGTATGACCATCGTACACGGAAATACCAAGTGTGTACATTGTAAGCCAGGTCGCGACTAGTCTTAATCATTAGCTCCATTATTCATTAAAATGTGCAGTTCTAGAGAGCTGCCAGCATCTTGAAATATACCCTCTATAGGTAAAAAATACCACTCGCCCACGCATCGCTTTGCATTATGACTGTCGATAGTAGAGTCAAAGGAGCACCTGTACCGAATGAGAATTTGAGTTTGCCCATAGCGCATGATGATACCAGCTTAGCAAACTTGGAAAGAACAAGAATCGATATGAATTACCGAATGCTGATCACCAAGATTTTGTAGCCAACTGATCAGCAGGACATCTAATAAGTTGATATTTCATGACAGTTTAATGAATCGCAACCTCAGATATCGGCAAACCGTGTTTCTGTTCTGACGGAATTCCTTGTTCAAAAGCTATGCATCCACATATACCATGTAGTATTATGTGAAAATCCATTTCTATGCATTGATTATGTTAATTTCTCGTTGTCAGTCTCCTAAGTTACGAACTGCAAGAGCAGGCGATTCGCCGAGGAGACCAACACCTTATTTGAGTCCAAAAGGTTGGTTTTCATTTCGACCTCCTCCCTCGACTTCACTTTCTATTCCAATATTTCGTCCAAAATGGCCCAAAAGTTAGTCTCTTCGTTTCTAGACAACTTCCGTCATTCCAACCAAAGTGATGCTTATGGAATTGACAGCAGCAGATAATTTCATGCCTTAGATCTTTCCCTCATTCTCTAGTGATTCATTCCCATCTTAACCTTGTTCTAAAATTTCCATTTGTTTACGACTGTTTCAAGAGTTCGGTGATTCATTCAACACTTTTGAGCAGAGAGAAGAAATTATCGTTCATTTCGCATGAGTTTCAGAACTAAAAACCGATAAAACCCAACCTTCGGCTACGATGGATCAAGCATCTGAGGTGTGACTTTATAATACACCTAAGTTTCGACGATCGTTCTTTGTTTGAAACTGTTGAAAGCACTTTTTAATGGCATTTTGGAGAATCTTTCCTTAAGTCGATTCTCTTATCTCTTGGAGCCAGCTGCTTTTTTGTCCTCAACATTATGTTTAAGATTTGATTGCAAGGCATCTTATCTTCTCGCTAAAACCGTTATCAATTACAGCTGACTGTCATTTCACCGTCAATGGTGGACAAGCTGAAGGAATGGTTCAAGCGTAAAACTCCATTTAGTATGTCATTAACTTTTTTGGTATACTCGTGGACTTTGCAAAATAATATTCCTTGAAACCCATCCACCTGCATAGCTTCATATCAAAACATTTCACTCTAATGTTCTAAATAGTGTTACTCTAATCAATTATATTCCGGCCTTCAGATAATCGAATTTCGTTCAGTTGGTTTCCCTCGATTCACAGGTAACTCAAAATAAAATCATTTCAACGAGCTATTCCGTTAGTTCACGCTATGACAATCAAATGATCGTACTGCTCTTGAATGATTATTTTTTCAGAAACTGATTCAGTTCGAGGCGATTCTTCAAGAACAACTGCCGCCTTAAGCAGTCAACTATCAGCCCGGTCATATTACTTTAATCCACAGGTAACTCAAAATTCATTTCCGAGAACCGAACAAAATGATTATCTCTATCTCCTTCCAGTCTTACTCAAAAAATTCTAAGCCAGTCATCTCCAATAAATCTTCCGGAAAAACTAAATTCACCGTATTATTCAAACTAGAGTTCGTTTGCACAGATCTCTATATTTTCGCAACTGGAATGATCGATACAGCATGTTGATTTTAGCTCAACCAAACGAACGCATTACCGCATTCAATAATCGTCGGACAGCCAGAACCGAACGAAAAGTTTTCGGAGTCATCGTCGATGACAACGCAATCATCCTGTCAACACTTTCCATTTATCGGTCATCGTCTATTCCGCTTGCTATCCAATCATCTGCTCATATTACATCAATTTCTTTGAATTTGTTCGCTTCTATTTCGACAATTTTGCATCTCAGTGAATGTTTTCTTCATTGCAAGACTCGTAGTCAAGTTCCAGCTTTCCTTATAGAACAACTATACTACTCTTTCAGATCATTCCGACGAAGTGCTATGTGAAATGCCCAACCATCGTGGGGTCAGATTTACTTCAAGCTTCTTGAGTTTCTTAAAAATGGCTTCCAATCCGGCAGCAGATCTATTGACATGGAAATGATTCAATCAATTCGTTGAATCTGAAATTGCGAAAAATTTACGAGACGGCAGATCTTAATTAACGAACAACTCATTAAATGACTCTCTACACCAAATATCCAATTTTTTCCTCCTTTATGCCCTCCAGTCTTACAACAATTGAACCAAACGCATGGTTGCCAATACAAGTTGAACCATATGACAGAATGTATGATCTTCAAGCAAAAAATATACAATATTCCCGTAAAAGTTTTGACTACGGCCTCAGTGAATTTGTTGCATCCAAATTATTTCAAAATTCCAATCGAATCATCAAATGCTTCGCACTAAAATTTCTTGATATTGATCAAATGATGATCTCAATCAGAATTCATATCTTATTTGAGCACTCTCTAAATTCTCCGCTGCCCTATAAACCGATCCAGTCGTCATATTCAAGACGACGGAAACGCGGATCTTATCGACGTCGAGGATCCAAGAACAATCCGCAATCTGAATCGTCTCAGGATCAGACAGCACCACTGGAAGGAAAAGTGCGACTGAGATATGCTCACTTCTAATGCTAGTCATCTAACGTCACCTTGCCAAATCTTGATATACAGCTAGGCTCTTTTTCGGAATAAAAACGCAGCTTAGATGAAATTTGCAGTTATATGTCACAGGCTTATCTTCAGTTGGAATCAAAGTTTTCTTCTCGGTCATATCAAACCGAAACTATGTTGTAAACCTTGATAAGTAAATTTTCCCAATCGTCTACGTATCAGTTTAACTTCAGGAATCAGAACACCATGGTGCTGCTCGGTCACGACACGATTCGTCTGCTCCATTACGCTCGGTTCGGTCGGTATTTCTTTTCGCAAAATGTACCAACTTGTCAGCTTCAAATTTGTGCTTTAAAATGTTTCTAAATTCTGAGTACAATTCCTTCTTCCAATAAAATGAGCAGTTCAATTAACTGATCAGGAGCGATGCAAATTTCGAGAGGAATTTGGCGGTGACATTTCTGTGTCTTCGACTACAGTCCATTGCAATAGATAAGGACCGTTTGGAGCGTCTCACAACTGCATTGATTAGTGCTGGACTACTGAATGATGAGAGGAAGAAGGTGATTGATTAGATCAGACATCTTACTTTATAACGTATATCCTACTGAGTTGTGCACACTTCTCTTCAAATAAATCCTACATTTTCATTGAAACTAATACATTTTCGCAAATCTCGTGAAAGTTTTGAATTCACACTGATCAAAATCCATTTTCTACTTCCTCTGACGTATCATTTTCCAGAGATCTCGCATGTGAACAGAATGATCGATTTTTCTCAAGAATTTCAGAAAGTTTATTAGGAGCAGATAATTTTCAAGTACGATTTTCCAAAATTGAAACTTCAGGATGCAATACAATGGTTATTGAAACATAGTGATAGATTGAGGGCTCATTCTGGGAGAGCTTGTCAAATGCTCAAAGTTGTTTTTGCTGATGTTAAAATTCCTGTGAATAGTGCTCTCAAGGTTCAGTTTCCTCATTTCATTTTCAAACTTATTGTTCGACAAATCACAGTTATTGTTAATGTGAAACCGTTGATATCTTTAAGGAATTCTTAATGATTCTTCTCCCTTACTCTAATATTATGTACATTGTTATGGTGAAACAATCTGAAATCACCGATTTTGCTTCGTAATGCCTATTTTCAACCGCAGTCCGCAGATTTTTTAAAGAAAGCCCACTATCTCCTGTTACGGTACAAGTGAACCAATTTTTATGTGGATCTTCGTGTGATATATTTGTATCAGTGCAATCAGTCATTTCTCCTCTTTTATGATCACTTCATAAAGGGATGAAAGAATTAAAGTTGAAAATTGTGAATCAGGTTTTGGAGCTGTTCATTCGAAATGGAACATTGTACCAAAAGAAGGATACCGAACTGGAAAGTGCGCGATTGTTCGGCTTCCAAAAAGAAGTTTCAATGCAAACGATCACTGACATTCTTTATCATTTATCAAGAGAGCAAATATATCGAGAATTAAAGCAGAAGAACGACGAGCATCAAGTGGTCGTTGTAACTCCATGAAAAATATTACCATATCTCTTTATTCGTTCAATCAACTACTGTAATAATTGATCACAAGCATATGAATACCTCGTTGTTATTATCAGATAGCATGAATGTGTGTATTTTCTTCTATCCTCTCAACGCCGATAGTGATATTCGACAGCTTTGAAAAGCATTTGTTATTTAGAACTGTATCTTAAACATCCATTTGGCCATGCTAATTCATTACCATTGTTGTTTAAGTACTGACCAAGATTTCAATATGAAGCCTGGCCCATGGCCGTCTGAGGAAGAACAGAGGTTTCTTTTTGAAGTTACATATTCTACACAAAAGTAAAAGTTAAGCAGAAGTCAGAAGGGACAGCCTTTTCTGTGCACATCACTAATTTTCAAATAACGATGCTCATTCAAGCTTTTTAGTGATGATTTCGTTTCGAATGGTTTGCTCGGTTATTCAATTGACGATTGCTCATGATGATTCACTTTCTTCCATTTGATCAGTGTTTCTGAAATTGCATCTTTTATTGTCGGAACTCTGCTGAACCTTTGTATTCTTCTCTATTGTTACGATGAATTCGGTGTGATTCATCTGCAAGCCATCAGATTTTATTTAATTGAGACTGTGGCACCGGAAAACTGTTGTTTTGATGCATATATTATATATTGAAGATGTTGAATAAATAATTCAAGAATAAGCTGTTATGTGCCATTCTCACGTGGAAAATTTTGATGAAATGAAATCGCCCAGTTTCTGGATTGGGGAATGAGAATCGTCCCTACACAACAATGATTTTTAAACACTCACTCTCCATATATCACACCACCAATCCACTTCCAGCAATCCATATGGCCACAACTTCCAACCTCCTCTCTCCTCTCAAAAAGATTATGAATTGATGAGGATTCAACGGAAACAATCATATGGTCAAAAATTTTCCTATTAAATGTTATTGAATTTTTTGTGAGTTGACGCAAATACCTTTCCTGAATCAAAAATTCTATTCTAATGGATGAACATGATTAAACTTCACGATGATGTCAACATCTGAGGGGATAAATCGCCTGAGTATGATCTATGTGATACATATCGACATCAATATTATTGTGATCCTACTGATCAATGTGTGGTTGATATAAAAGGTTATATCACAAGAAGCTGATAAATTCTTCAGGGAACATTTACACTTTATTTAACTAGAAATCGAGTAACATAAGATGAGCATGATGAAATGTTCTGATGTTTTTAAGTTCTACTAACACAGATCACCCAGACATGACAAGTAGACGTTCAATATTGCAGTTGTCATGCAGATAAGAAGAATGATTCTTATAGATGACTTATCGTTAGCTAAAGCTTTCTTCCAACAGCATATATACATCTGTCAAACCAGGCGTCTTCTCTCATGAGACACATAAGTTTATTCATAAAAATTTATTCATAAATTGACATTATAAATCAAATTAAATGAAACAAATATAACATACAAACAATACAATAAACAATACCATTATCATATGAACACTGCTCGCATTTTCATCACAACGATATTATGATATTATTTTGATCTGTATTCTCACTCGTGAAATTCCTTGCTGTGAACACGGTAACAACCTTCTTATTCATTACTGTTGTTCAATTATTATCAAATCAAAATTGAAAATCAAAAACATCTGAATCAATTTTTGTCAATTCATTGAAAGTCATAATAGTAAGTTGTTATCATTACTATTATTCAAAACAATATTTATAAGTATGAACGAGCACCTGCTCTTAACATCTTTTATACACAAAAAAAAAGAGAACCAATGTGCAAGAAAAATGAACAACATATAAAAAAATTGCAAAATTTTAGTTGGCAATATCAGGCGAGGACTAGATTCGTGTCTGAATAGCGAATAAAAACAACAAATAATGAGACAGTGAAAATAGCATTAAAAAGAGCAAACACGATAGAAAATTAAATTAAGTCCAGATAGTCAACAATAAGTTTTAGTCAATTCTCATCCGAAAACAATGAAGACATAGGTGCCCAATTGTTGCACACTAGACAAAAGGACTTTCTATTCAAGCACATAGATTTGTCCTCACAAAAATGTGGGCCGATTACACATATTAGGAGATTAAGAAGCAACGAGTCCGACTTAGAAAAATTATTCTTCATTAAAACGTTCAAATAAAAGGAAAAGTTTGGAACACCCGAGCGAAATGAAATGAGGGAAAAGTGCAATATAATAGTAAAGTAAAGAAATGAATGAATGAACAAGAGTAAAAGACTCAATATACACTCTTTTTTTGGAAAAAAGACTGAATATTGAGTGTGGAAAATAAAAGAATTTGAAAATAAAATCTGAAACGCAGACGAAGACGTATCGCTTCAACATGAGATAGCATGAAGAATGAAATAAGATCAACATATCAAAACAAAAATGCAACAAAAGATTCTTGAAACCAAAACATATATAAAACTTATCGTGGAGACATCATCGTCATGACCTTTATCTTCATATCGTGAAAATGTGACCCATACCATGCGATTTGCATGGATGCCCAGGCCATTCATTCATTCATTTGTTCACTTCTCATGGTTTCACAACCATTTTCTCATGAACGTCCAAAGTACCAACAACCTAAAATATTTTCAAAGTTCTTTCATTTCTGCGCCAAGCATTCACCCACATTTCCAACATCATGCCATTTCTCTCTATTCATGCTATCAAATGACTAATTCAATAATAACCCATGTCATAAAGCCATAGCCATCGTTAACTTCTCAACTGAAATTCGCACAACTACAAAAATTATTCCAAACATTCAACACACTCAATATGATATGGATTACTCAGTACGCTTCTTCAGTTCATCATTCTCATAGAACAATTTCCGTACTGTACAAATGCATATTCATTCACTATCAGTTTCAGCTCCACTCTATCAATAAATACCTTCATCACAAAGCCATCAACAAACAATAATTGATGAAATCTTTATTGGACCATTGGAAATTTTCAAAACGGTTTCAACAAAACGAAATCCAAATGTGTGCAAAGAAATGGAAAAATGAAAGAGACTTAATTTGAACTGTTATCAAAAATGAAAAAAAAATTAATAAAACAATGAATATGAATATAAAAATGAATGTATTGGCAAGTGAATGAGAATTATCAATATAGGGATGGATTATTCGACAACAAAAGACTTCATGCCAGCCAACGAAAAACAAAAATCACAACAGCTTTCATCATATCATATATCATTACCGAATGACTTGACAAATCGAAAATTTTAAATGAAAAACTCGAATCGTGAAATCCTAGCGTGGTAGAAAAACACAACACTGAAAGAAACAATCATACAGAATGATGAATGAAGCATTGTTGCAAGCTGAATCATAATACAATATCAATAACAATAATAATAATAATAATATCACTACTAGCTGCAAATAAACGGAAACAAATCAGTAGAATTTTGAAGCTGAAATAAAACAATAAAAATGAGCACAAAGCCCAACGAACAAATTCATACAATGTATAATACACAAACAGAACATCACCATCGCCATGTCATGCATAAGCTAAAATCAGACGTTGCATGCATGGAACATCTGATGTGATCATTCAAACAGAATAAACTTTGAAATTGATGACCTAATCGAGAAAACATAAATAATTTTAATAAATGATCAATAAAAATGAAAACATTTTAACCATAATAATAGTAATAGGATAAAAATAACAATAATAATATGAGTCAGCGAGCGAAATGTTGAGTAATACCGACATAAACCATAATTTATCTGAGCCAATCTTTCAGCTGCCTTGATCAAAGAATTTTACTGATAATAATAACGATAATAATAATAATAACAAGAATAAAATAAAAACCAAATGTTTAACAGAAATGAACAAAACGAAATTAAAAAAAGACCACTAAAAGTATAAAATCCTACCAAACACAACACAAATACAACTAAAAATACAAACAATAACGTAAATATAACTGAACGCTCATAACTGCTCATAATCAATGTTAAACACAATCAAATCATATTAGAGCCATCTAAGAGAACACCACAATGAACATATAGACGAAACATCTTGCGATTGCATATGTACGTAGGTATGTATACATCTTTCGCTTCAGCGATTATTATTCACTCAGATATTATCCAAAACCATTTTCTTGTGCACTTCTGTGTGTTCGACAACCTATAAAATTGCTTGCCTTCATTCTGTTAACATGATCATTAAAATTGCTTGCTTTCATTCCGTTAACATATAATCAGATGGATGGACGATCTGTTAATATATGATTAGATGGATGGACGATTGGAATTCATCCACTTGGATCGCATTTCTCGACACATCTCATTGTTTGTACATAGTTGTGTGGTTGGGTAAAATCAAAATCTGCTATAAAAAACAAATCTATCGAAAGCACACCGAGCAGCCATTTCAAACATCACATCACTCGCCGATGCACTTTTCGTTCAAAATAAGCCAAGGAATGATCAAATTCACAAGTCGCAAATAATAAAAAAGATAGTTTGATATAAGCTTGAACAAAAAGGGTTAACTGATTAAAATGCACACCAATCTGAAATAAAATGAAAAATTTCCATCGATCCACTCATCCGTACACACACAGACACACATATGAACACAAGCACTGCTTTAGAAACAAGAACAAACCAACAAACACACATTTCATGCTACGTTGAATTTTTGGAGAGATTGATGATCGACGTGAGTAGCTGATCAATTAGAATGGATACAGTCTTCAGCAGAACTATCCTCTTTCTCTTTCGCTCCAAAAAAAAACGAAAAACTTGAAAAGTTTCCTTGAAAATAATAACTGATGAAAACTCACATCACAGAATTCGTCGAATGAGATCTTTCCGTCACCATCTTTATCGTGGAACAAAATCGTTTTATCGACAATTTGTTGCAATTGAGTGTCTTTCAAGTTATTACCGACCATCATTTTCAGAACCTGATTTTTACTCATTTATTCAATCAGCAATTACAACTCATTACGAATTTAAGCTTTTCTGTTATCACCAATATCACTAATATCACACTCTTCCTACCTTGACATCCTTCTCTCTGCTCATTCAATAATAATGTCGCTAAAATCCGTGCGTCTTCAAGAAATTCTAATTTGTATCATTGATCTGGCCAACACAAAAGTTCTGGGCTACTCCCCATATTACCTAATGATTTCTAGAAAGAGGACTTGACTTTTATGCTCCATTATTTTTCTGGCCAAGAGATGCATTTATGTGACAGCATTCAGTGTACAGCTCGCAATCAGTGTAAAATTTGTTAAATACACACTATTTGTTTATCAGATGTGGCTATGATTAATTGATTAAAACTAAAGAGGTCAAAATATCAGTTGATCTGAGAAGGATATTGTCCTCTACTTAAATCTCCTTTGTTCTTGGATATATTATTGGGATAAACTTGTACACGAGTACAATTATGATTGGTTTTGCCATTACGAGTATGGTGTTACAAGTCATCACAAGATGACAGAATATTAACTAAAGCGAAGCAATACTTGAAAAAGTCCAAATTAAGTATTCGAACGCTAGGTTCTTAAGAATAACGATGATAACAATATTATGACTTATGATGAATGTGAGAAGAATAACAGAGATGGAACATTTCATTCGAATCCTTATTGTTTATATTCAACTGAACGGAATTTCATCCGGCTTTACCCGATGAAATTTCGTTCAGTTAAATATAAACAATAAGGATTCAAATGAAACTTGCAATGAAAACGAACTCAACCTGAAAGAGCTCTCCATTTGAAATGTAACCATCACGATCCATGTCATATATTCGAAAGGCAACTGAAATTATCATCATTATCATCCTCCGCAGCAACACTTCATATTGCTCAATTCTAATGCTTCAGTTATTATGCGCTCAAATTGGATGAATAAAACACATAACTTCTCAAAATACAACGCCTTCAATCATAATGATACTATAAATCAATGAACTTTGAGAACAGTCATTAACCGGAGACTAGAAATGAACGATAATAGATTAAAATTAAGATGACAACGATTATAAGAGCTGTAGACTCACATTTCAGTTTAATCGTTTTATCACCTTTAACGCTGAACTGTGAAATACCTTGAATGAATTCTGCAATGAACAAAACAAAGTCAACAATCAAAAATTAGCAGCAAAAAAGAGATGCAATTTATGTAAATAACTGCCATCTCAGTTTTCATTACTATCACCCTTATTATGACAGATGGAATTTCTGTCGCGGAATCAAAATTCCACTGTTACGAAAAAGCCTCGCCGATACAACACGCGTAAAAGCGGAAAATGAAAAAATATCCTATGAATGTATGAGAAAATTTCCACAAAGCTAAATTGACTGAACAACTGAGTACCTCTGAAATCGACTTCGCCGTTGCCGTCCTCATCAAAAATATCGATCACTCTTTGCACCAAAGGATTTTGTTGAAGCTCAGGCAGCGACATGAACTCATCCACACTCAGACTGCCTGAACCATCCAGATCGAGCTTTTTAAAACGACGTGCCAAACGTCGTATTTCATAGGCATCAACTGAAAATTTCCAAATTGAAACTTAACTAAGCAAATATAGTTCACTATGGTCAAATATCACCATAATCACATCACACATCATCCGTTATTGATCACAGTTAGAGTCATTGAAACCTACAAACGCCGTATGTTTGAGAAAGATTTCTATTGACTACAAGGAAAAAAGAAGAAGCAATTCAAAACGTATGAGCGAAAACTTGATTATTTCGATGCAGACTAACATTGAATTTCTATTCTGCGTATGTCATGGAAAAATCAAAATGAGTAGCGACAATTTTTCGCTTGAATACTCAAGCAACAAAGTTTCCGAACGCGAAATATTGCACAACAGACAAATAAATTGCCAAAGCACTCACAGTTACTGCACATTTCCATCGGCAATGAAGATTCGTTCCCCTGGAATAATTTCATTTCAAAAAATGCGATGTAATAACAGACTAAAAGTTGAGTATAAGAAATAGGCAGACTGAAAGGATTAGCGTTAATCACGAACGGAATTACAATCAGTCACCAAAAGCTCACCATTTTGCTGCGATGAGATGAAAGACTGTTGCACGAATCGACTCACCACACTAATAACACCACGATCGATCACTACTCCACTACTCCGAAACCAATAACAGCACTCAAATCAACCAACGATAATAATAGTAATAATTAAACAATAATAATAAATACCTGCAACAACAAAGGACGTCAAATCAATGATCAAATACGAGCACACACGGAAATGGAAACGATCGTGATTAACGAAAAACGATACGACATGATATGACTATTATCATATCCTTATCTCTACTGTAATTCATATTACTGTCACCATTATTATCACAATTATTCCTATCATTACGTGATATCAACGAAGGGCATACCAACAATAACACTAATATCAACACTAAACGAAAACACTGCCACAATTCAACAGCACTGAATGGCAGTGTTGAAAGTGCTCGTTTCCAGTTTTCATCGGACAAAATTCAAACAAAATCACATGAATAAAAATCAATGACAATACGAAATAACAACTGCATCAAGTCAACAAAAATTAAATTAAAATACCGTCGGAAGTATCGTCAACGCTAACAAAAGCGACGACAGCAACACACTGAATACACATTAAACATCACATGAGCAGACAACGAATCAAGCCCAACGAAATATTCTAACTAACAAACAATCACTACACACCTTCAGTAGTCAGTCGAATGCAAATCACCATTGATACATGAATATTAGCATGAATTAAAAATGAATTTTATAGAGCAAAGTCAATTCGAATCAACACGAGTTAACACAACAATATTGTTAACATTTCATGTCGATCCCGATAAACAAATAAATAACTGAATGCAAATCGTATTCCACCTGATATCAACAGTGAAAGTGCTTGCCTCTTACTGCATCTGCCTCTTTGCTACATCGAAAAATGCGCACTCTTATTGCCGGAACAAAGCTGATGAAGTGAATGTGATGGAAACGAAGCAAAAAGAAAAACCAGATGCCAGTCGATAACGCAAAAATTATTAGAAAAGGCTAAGTCGATTCAGTTAGATTCAGTCATCATCCATCTGAATCAAACAAAAACTGCACCAAACCAAACCAAACAAACTGAATGAGTGATTTTTCATCGTCAATTGAACGACTACATGAAGGGAAACACAACTGAACATGTGTATAAAAATGCTGAAGACAAATAATTGAACAAACAAACAACGGAATGAATCAAAAAACAACTTAAAATACGAACTAAAACGCGATGGCAAAGAATAATCGATGAGGTAACAACGTTCCTACTTCTCTATGTTTGTGTATGTAATCATCTCGATTGTTGACACCAGAATAGACCTTATTCATATTCAGCTATGTTTCATGTTCTCTGTTTCATTGTATTCCATTGAAAAACATCTTGATTGGCCTTGAAACGCTAAGACAACGTGAAAACTTTGAAACAGTGAAACGCCCAATTGAATATTGCACATAAACAAAACAATGACAAAGTTGCAATTTGATCAAAACGACGAACGATCAAATTGTAGGCGTTAACATTAGATGCGTTGAAAAGAATCAACAAAATCTACTGATACTAGTGATAGTTAATGATAACAGAGGGGCATTCGCATACTCATAGTGTGTGTGATAAATTCTCGTTGAATAATGACTTACGATTGAACCAAACAAAAAAACAGACGAGCACCTGAATTGAACAAGAAATGAAACGATAAAAACAAACGCGATTGAAGGACTACTCTTCGAATATATCGGCCAAATAATGTCGTAAAGAATAGAAAATCTCATGGTTGTCACTAGCGAAAACTGCTCAAAATGATTCGTTGAGGAGTGCAAAAAGCTGACGAGTGCTCTCTTGAGATGCTCTCGAACAGCCATACAAAACTTGTTGTTGTTGTTGGTGTCATTGATGAAAAAGTACACACAACACGAGTTCGAAACAATCGCAGACAACGACGAAAAAAATTTTCATTTTATAACGCTTAAAATTCAAACAACATGACGACATGAAATCCGATTCCGTCACAAGAATGCGACCAGAACTCTATCTATACTATAGATACAGACTATAAGGTTAGATGATAGCTTAGAGTGTAGAAACTGAACGTATGAATGTTTTGAACATTAGCTTAGCTTAGCTTAGGCTTAGCATAAGCATAGTTCTATAGTTTTGTCTAGAATTCAACAATCAGTCGATCAGGCACGCAGGCACGCAGGCATCCTTTCCAGTGTATAAGCTCTGGAGAGTGTGTGTGGATATAAAATGGATAACAAGATAGCTTCTTAACAAATAAAAGCATTAGCACGCTTCAAAGCCATTGGCTGTAGAGAAAAAGAGATGCGAGATACTGATATGCTGCTATAGAATATTGGTGAATGTTAGGGTGGAAATGCACAGCAAAACCGAACATAATCAGACGTTTGATGGCTGATAAAATATGTATACTTTTGCAAAATACGACCAATACGAGAGAGCTAATCGGGATATAGCAGATGCAGAGTGCGATCAGGCGGACATACTGATAAGACACGCGATAAGCATTCAGTATCCAGAATTCAGCATTAAGCATCACTGCAGCTTTCAACGCGGCCCTTGTTCCCTCAACTCTCTTGAGTGTGGTGCTCATTGCCTTGATATTAATATTAACATTAATATCAAATATAATATCGAAGGCAACGTTAAGCAAAGCAGCAATATAATATAATTGTTATTGTGAATGCATTAAGTCGA
This sequence comes from Anisakis pegreffii, assembly GCA_035041965.1. Classification (NCBI taxonomy): domain Eukaryota; kingdom Metazoa; phylum Nematoda; class Chromadorea; order Rhabditida; family Anisakidae; genus Anisakis; species Anisakis pegreffii. The sequence goes on from JAPYMA010002040.1 coordinate 20,990, forward strand.
GTTAATTATCTGCCATGCTCCTCCACATCATTATAAATATACTCACTCATTCATCTAACAATGAGTGCGTATATCTCATAGTTGTAATAGAATAGAGAAGGATACAACCTACACCAGCGGCAGTTTTTGTTTCACTAGCAAAATATATCGGATCATAAGAGAGCTCCATAGAGAAGCGATAAAGTTAGATAAAAGATATACACGGATATGAGGAGATATGTGCCCAGATCAGATATCGATATCAATCCACCAAAACACAGCAGTCGCACATCACAGAGCTGTCGATTCTTTGAAGAAAACCGAAAGCGACAACATTATGCAAGTGAGATATTGCTGTCATCGATGTATTGCGAGGAACGTGGAAGTTCGGGAGCCCGTCCCCGATATTTTTCAAAGCAACTGCATTTTTGGGACCCTCGACTGCAGATTCTGTCTCCAACATTTTCTCCTTCTCCGCGACATATCAATTATTACCATTATTGTCGTTCTCAACACAGTTATACTGATAGTATTTCTACCCACAAATACAGGTCTCTGTTCCGGCAAAACGCACTCACCTCTAATCGCTCATTATGCTTCAAACAATCATTTAATCGCCATATTACTTGAACGATTAATTGATAAGTAGTTGGATAATAATATTGGATAATGGATAAGTACATTTAATTATCGTGAATAAGTGTATTTCATACCGACGAAACACTGACCAACTTATTAACTCACGTAATACTCTAGCATTGGTACTTTCAAAAAATGCAATAGTCGTATAACAGCCGAAATCAAATCAAACAGTCATATTTATGCGCACACTTTCACAGTCGTAATCATTTCACTGGTATGATATCCTGTTAATCTGCGAATGACTGTCATCGCTCTCCATTGTTACAATTGCCACTACTATCTTCATTGCCAGTAGTTTATTATCACCGCTAACGGTATCCTCGCCAATAAACATACCGAACAAAACTCATGACAGTAATGCTCTTATGAACCAAACATCACTCTATTAATATTCTCACTAATACACACAATTCACATTGCAATATAGAACACTTTATTCCATCATTAATACCAATACTTTCATGCACCATTTCACGATCCCTATCATATGTACCTACACACACAAAAATATGAATCCACAAAATGGCGAATATGATTCGATATTGCAAATTGTTTGCATAAACATGAATCCGAATCATTGAATACCATCTGAACTGATACTCGACGATTATGTACATATCACAACACGAATTCACATCAAGAGTTTTGATAACAAGAACTGCAATATCGAGTTGAATTCATTGAATCGTCGCATCTTCTCTATCGTCTTCAGAACCCATTCATAAACCAATTTTCCGACTATTATGAACTTGACCATCTATCGATCCAATCGCCTATGTTCTATTCGTATTCTTGATTCCATTCCCTCTTAAAAATCTCCATTTGATCCATTCATTTTTCAGCTCGAATTCTTTTGCTTCCGGAAATTGCGGAAAGGAATCAATCAGTAAACCTGAAGTGATTTCATATCTTCTTAATGACAATCTCAAATGAATTACATTCCAAAACCGCTAAAAAATAACATAAAACTAGAACATCAACACTAGTAGTACGAGATAACGTTATATCCTAATGAGTGGAACACAACAGGTGGCACACCTAACATTTCAGGGATAACAACAATATTTTTTATTTGCAAATGAAAATGCAATGCAAATGAAACGATCGAAAAGCGACGATTAAATAGCGATCAGCAAAATAGTGAATTCACGATTTGAACAATAAAATAATAATGTTGAACCATTTTGCATTCGATTGAAGATGAAATGAATCGCTCGCTGAAATGCATCTCCAGACTCTTTTCTTTCGCAAACGTTCCACTTCGAATACGGATCGAATATTTGCAGCCAATGTGTTGATGATGGTTGTTTTCTGAATACATTAAAAACGCATTCGAATTTTTAATTCACTTCACATTCGAAACTCCCATTAAATCCATACATCACATCATTAACAAACTCCAAACAACGAAATCGTGTTTGCTGACAGATTTCAAATGAAAAGTCATGATAATCAACATTGCAATGGAATTAATACGAATAATCGAGATTGTTACAGTGATACAAAAATGGCACTGACTGCGATAGTAATAGCGGAGATAATCTCTGCTACAGTGCTAATCATAACATCAATATTAACCATAACAATTCAATAATACCAATAATGATAAGTAATAATAACGGGAACAATAATGACTATAACAATGAGTATAATAACAATAAAATAGTAATAGTAATGTGAAGTACCAATGAAAGAGATACTTAAATATAACAAGAGCAAGACGATTTGAACGAATCGAAAGTAAAACGAGGAAAAGCAACTCACTTTCTTTGTAATGTTCCTTTCTCCAAGTTGATCGCACATCGAAATATATCCACATTCGCGTAATACTCAACCAGACGCATTCCCAACTCGCCTACACTCATCCGATTTTCACTTGACCAACCTAAAATTTAAAAAAAATCATTACGCCATCAAATTACACTTCCCAGAAGGTGACCTATCGCCCGCTAGATCAGGTATACGCAATCTCACATGCTGTGTGATAAATTCTTACACAGATGACACTCATTTCCAGAACCATATTCATAATATGAAACGAAAAAACAACTGCTTTCTTTTTTCGTCATTTCTCCAAGACTCTTCTTTTCCGAGGAGCACAAAACTGTATCTATTAAAAAAAGAAGAAAAATTTATACGGTCGACTACCTTTAAGAGTTCTTTCCTCAACGGGTTCATCTAACATCTCAATGACTCGCTCGATCGCCAGATCAGCTCCAACCAAATGTGGATGCGTTCGAGTCAATACCGGCAAAACACATTCCGACAATCCTCCCTGACAAATTCCTCATTATTCTTTACCAACATCACGAATACGATCGATTCGGTTGTGAGACGAGCGACTTTCAATGAACTGAGAACGAAAATCGAAAACTTTTCCAAAATCATTCGAAACATTGTTCCTCAAACGCACAAAAAAGCTACCGAAGTGCACTGCAAGAAGTGTGCCACGAGGCAGAGAATATGATAACTCGAAAAAAGTCCCTCTTTGCTGCGCATTATTCCCAACGACGCAAAAAGACTCCTCAGCCACATATAAACCAGTTCGAAACGACCATCAGCCTGAAAAATTCGTGGTGAAAAATAAATATTTAGAAAAGAATATCCCAGGAAACAAATAAGAAATCTCGATATTTCAGTCAGAAAACGCATATATGCACACGAGTGCCTCTGAGGCGAATCTTCTACGCTTACCGAGAACAAGAATCCATTACAAAATCAGTAATGAACACAACAGAAAAATATTAAAAATACCGCAAAAGATCAACACAAAAATGCAGAAGATCCATTAGAATTCGCAATCAATCAAATATACACTCTAAACGATTTCCAACTGTTGAAAAACAAAATAATCAAAAACTGAGAAACTGAGTGCAAAAATAATCTTCCAAAAAAATGCAATAATGAAATGACACACTAACCATCGCATAATGCCTAATCAAATTCGTATTTCTGATTGCTTGAAAGTGTTCATTTGAGAACTGAATATCGATGCTTAAATTATTCTTGTATTTGATCAATAATATCGGTACCCTTGCACGGTGCAACACCCGAGATTCGTCTAAATCCAATTGCGCACCTCCAATTTCTTCATCATTAACGATTTGGTTGAATATCAATCGCATTAAATGCCTGAAAACAAATCATAACAAATACCATATGCAAAATCGCAATCAGTCATTAACATGTCTAGATGAAATCGGAAAAGAATGCAAATAAACACAAATCATGCGATTATAACACTGACTAATGTCAACGCAAACTATTACAGCATTGCCTAACAATGATACAAAGTTCCGTTTTCGAGAATGTACTCGATGCAGTACCACAAATAGAAAACAAAACTTCACAACGTGATAAATTTGACTTGACGAAACAATTAATGAACCAAGCAAAGCCTCGATAAATCGCTCAAACATATGACTGAATGAATGCTAAACAACCAGTTAAAAGGCACACCAAGAAACGAACATTGATACACCGATAAGCTAAGTTATGAGATGAAGTGATGAAGAAATCTTGATAAAATTAAATAAAGCTAACTCTCGAAACGTGTGATTCTGTTGGAAATCGGCATTGAATTCGGATCTTTGCTCGGTTGGCAGAAGTGGAAAGAAACACACATCAACGTCCGAAGAGGTCTCATCGAAGAGAAACGAATTTGCCACTGAACCAATCACCACAAGACGACTGTTGGCTGAGCATATTCGACGTTCGATTCGTGAGACTAACTCACGCATTTGCGACAACCTCTGGAATGGTTTTACTTTAATCGCACGTTCCATAACTTCACCAATCCAAACATAATCTGATATAGATCAGTAATCTGTTACATTATACCCTTCAGTATTAATATTCACTTATACTCTGGGTAATATGCGAGTGAACACTGTCTCATGGGTAGTTATAACTGCATGAACCGAATCATCACCTAAATCACTTAATATTGAATGCATACCTTTACATTTTCTGTACGATATTTGTGGTGTGCTTCAAGCAAAAGTTCGTCAAGTCTTGAGATGTTTGTTGAATATTTCGATTTGATACTCTCAAATAATGTTCGATGTGAGGTTGATGGCACGGATGCAGGGCGATTATCATTTTTCACTTTGACACATTCTAAAACATCACATACAAAACAATGGTGACAATATACACAATCGCTCGACCATATCAATTGTGCTACTAATCATACCACACATAATAACACAACAAACCAACTTGAAGAAATTTGTCGACAAGTCGAAAAATTGACAATGATGCCCTTCGAATGATGAACATTCGAACAACCAGAATACCAACTGTTGAATGGTTTCTTCAACATTACTTGATCATAGAAACTAAAATTCTTCAACGACATTTTCACACCAAACGAATCACTTAAAGCGATAAACAGATGATATGCATGAACGCAAACAAAACTTTAAATGGGTACAGAAATATGATCAATATGAGCACATTGAAAACTCTGAATCATTCGTACAAATTCGAAACTGACTTGAAATTCTCATTCAAAAACTCATCATTTATTACAGTAAAACAATGAATTGTCAGATGAATTCATGGTCAAATTTTCACTTATCGTTATACAAAATTAACATCACATTACTCACAATACAAAATATATATAAACACATTATTTTCAATATACAAATGAGCAGAGATAATTACAATTACAATTCAACTAAGTAACAATAATCAGTACAAAATTATTGCTCATAACATACAGATTGCTGATCCATTAATCAAAAAACTACAAAACTGAAAAGAATTTGAAGTGAAAATCGCTCGTGCAACGGTTCAAGTTACTTGCGCAATCGCATCGGCCAATTCAAGCCTTGACCGGACGAGATCGCCTGCTTCGTGATGGAAAACGCCTGCATGAGACGATCGGCACCAGCTCGAACATGGCACACGGTCTCGTTCGAATACGGATCGTACAGCATCAACATGTCTCGACTATCGTCATTCCTTCAAACAACAAAACTAAACTGAACACCATCCCTTCACATTTCGATTACTCAACCGACCAAATTCAGCGAAAAATAAATTCCAAACAATTGAAATTCATCCACTAACCTTTGAAGCAGTTGCCCAGTTTCCACAGAAAGTGCCCACTCATGGAAGTCGATTTTCGAATAGAAATCCACAAACTGCACCAATAATTCAGCTATTGTCGGCGAACTATCATCTCTAAGTGGAGCATATTTCTAAAAGAAAATAAAATTACAGAAAAAAGTTCACAATCAAACGTTTACTATTAAAAGTATTCATTTGAAAACATTTTCATTTGTACAATTCAATATTGTCTTCAAGATGGACAGACAGAAAAAAGATTCCATGAACGAATATACCAATGGTTCGTCAATCATTCTCGCCACTTGATCGAGTGGTACCAAACGACTCAAATTGCTTCGCGTATAACTCGTATATCACAGGTAGAACACTGCAGCCTTGCGCGCATTTAGCACACTACAATATGCAGCATTCTTACAGAAACAACAAATTACTATTGTCATATAATATTAAATGAGAATTTATGTAAAAACACTCGTCTCTCTCCACACAAACATTATATCTCTTATTCCACAATATCACTGTTTTGATATTTTGAAATGCAGTTTCGAAAATCATCAAGAAACAATTTAAAAATTTTGAATCTAACAGATGACAGCATGAAATCAAACAATTATTGATGCATAAATCATTTCCAGCTAATGAAGACACTGATCGTGAATGAACTAATAACCAATAAGCAACGATCTTAATGAGCAAACAGCCAAACTACCTCAAGGAAATGAATGACCAACATGGTGGTATGATAACTTGAAAACATTCCCATACGACTATTCTTAAGGCGTATAGCCATCATCCAGCGTTGTGTCCAAGCATTCAAAAGCGATACTCTTATATCCTCCTGAAAACGCACTCATACAAAAATCAAACGCACGAATAAATTCGGAATATGGGAAATCATTCAAATTCTCTCGCAATCCCGCCTGACTTGATCAATTTTCATGCATAATATTATTCGAAAAACGTTGCGTGCAAGGTTCTAAATTTAACATAGAGCCAATGAAACTTGAAAAGGATTTTGTTCGTGCAATGTTCACTTCAGAAGAATTTAGCAAAATGTCAAGATATTGCAAAATGTCAGTGGATTATTCAGTGTTCAGTCATCAAAGGTTATCAGGTTATTGACTATGAACACAACTGAGTATTAAATATTGAACAGTTGAATACTGAATATGAACAACTGAATATTGAACACAATTGAATATTGTTATCAGGTTATTAAATATTGAATATCAGGTTATTTTGAATATGAACACAATGTCCATCCCTTCGGAGCGCAATCCGTCAAATTATCATAAATCAAAAACAATCGAACTGCACTCAATTCAAAAGCATTATCAAAACAAGCTAGACAAATGACCAACTCACCTGCACACAATGCCTAACAAAATTAGTGTTTCGTATTGAGTGCTCGTTATCGAACTGTATGTCCACATCGATACCAACCTTCGTATACAAACGAATCACAGGCACTCGAACTTTCCATAATTTCACCGCTTTTGTCCAATCGAATAAATGCTGTCGATCATGCTTCTTCACAAGCGATTCTACTTTACGCATATACTCACTGCAATTTATTGAAGCTCAACTGACATTCTCAAGCGATTCCTACATTCATGAGAACTACAAGACAAAACTTTATTGTATACCATCAAAATCCGAGCAACTATATTTCGAATGTGCGCATTTAACAAGTTGATATGATCCTGTGATGGTTCTGATATTGGAATGATACGTAACAGATGAGATTATTCAGATACAGATAAAATTTAATGTGATCTATTGACTTTCTGATCATTGTATGATAACGACGTACAAATCTATCGACTTCGACGGAAACAAAATAAGAAGCAGATGAATTCTGAAGTCGATTAACGCCATCACTGTAGAATACGGCTGGCAAATGAGAACAAAACCAAATGACAAACAGTAAAAATTCACAAAAAACGCTCGTGCCTAATGGAAATGTCATTCACAAAAGGAATAAGCAAAATCAAAAAATAAAATAAAAATAAAATTTGCTGCTCTTTCGCATACATTCGAAATTTTTCACTTTCGAAATTCTCCATAATTTTTCGTCGTTTCTCAGCATCCTGCGAAGAGATCAGCACAACATCAATATCTGATTTCTGACCGGCTAGACCCGATGCCGACGATCCAACTGGAACAACCAAACGATCGCTTTGGCCGACCAGTGCGCTTCTCAAACAGTCCACAATTTGTTGACGTTGAGAATTCGACTAAATCAACGAAATTTTCAGCGATAGTGAAAGAGCAATCTGTGTCATTTGTGGAGCAATTCTTCATTCATACACTCTAAACTTAATATGCCTAAAGTAGCTTTCCAAATCCCTTAAAACTTGAATGGTAATGATTTTCTGAATGACGGAATATTGATCATAATGACAAAGACGTCATTCATCATTTGTAATCAATTCATTAAGTAATCAGTAAAAGTTTAATCCTCGACATTTCTGAATATCTTTATCTGCGATACATTAAATCGCTCATTAGCAACAGTAAACGCTCAGTTTCTATAATTACTTATTCAGAGGCAGTGAATTCATGAACTGATTGAAATTTGTTCGGCAAAGCTAAATTTCCGAATATGATGGATAATGAATAGAAATCAACAAATTGAGGAAAACAAATTGGTCATGCTAATACTTCAGTGCATTAGCGAATAAACTGGTCGGTATAATTATTCTTATCGTTACTATTGAAAGTTTTAATTCGACAGATATAAGAGCTTATTTTGAATATCTTTTCAGTTGCATATGATGGAAGAAGCAATTAAACAAAGTAGACCTTCAGGAAGCCAATGCGATCATTTCGCACATGCTCCATTAGGTTTGCTGATAATTTCTTCAGTTCGTCACCGTACTTATCAAACATATATTCCATGAAACCCGTTGCATGTTCTTCATCCGAAACAGCATCGCTTGATAAAATCGCCTTTCTCGATCCGTACAAATCACCGCTGCTACTGCTATTCACGGAATCTGACGCCTTTTCATTTTTTGCGACGTTCTCTGAATGTTTCTGTACTCGCTTAGCTTTCCCTTTTCGTTTCGAGGATGCGAACCTCCTTGCCGCACAGCCCAATTGATACGACCAATTTTGCCTAATCAATAGGATTGTCCTCATCTCGCATCCCGAAAACAAACCTCTATAAAATGCCAACTTTTCTTGTAATATTTCTTGATCACGAAATCGCAATCACGTCTAGAATCTATCGAATATTCTGCTCAATCTATAGGAATCCTGAACTTTTCTAATCGATTCCCTCACATCACTTCAGCGAATTTCAGTCTCTATATCACTTATTTCAATCTGTTTGCATTTCTGCGGATAATACTCATCCACTACTGGTGAACCACACTCCTCAAACCCCTACGAGCTAGCTTTCGAATCACTGATTCCACCGTTCATAATATTGATAAAGATCAGCATACTTTCGCGGTCGATATGGAATGCATGCAAAATAACGCAATTTCCATGAAGTAAACAATGACTCATTTGTTATAACGCAACCAAGAGCAACCAGAATAGAATCAGATACATTTATCAACAATAACAAAACAATAAAACAACACCAGATATAACAAGCATAGCACTTCGTATGTAATATGTATCATCAAATGAGTGAAGTAGAACATAAATAGACAAGGTACACAATGAATAAATATACAATAAACACACCAAAACAACCATCAAACCATCATAAATATGTTTCCAGTATTAAACGTAAGTAATCATGCTGAAAATCGCACATTCGAAGATGCTTTAGTTCAGCAAGAATATGTAACAGAACATAACATTACAAAAACACTGAACAGGAACAAAGAAATTGATTTTATGAGACCATAAGACGTGGTGCAATCGACATCGACATCAGCTCTTGGAAAAGTAGTTTGCAGGCGTACGGGATCCGAATTGCCGAAACTTGCGTTTTATTTCGACATGCCTGAAATTTTCAACAGTCATATCTATTAGTACTTATCAATATGAGCACTGTTCCACTTCGGCTCTATTCATAATAGACATCGCGATTTATATGATCCACAGTGAAATTCTACGTGAACTTATTATTCCACAAATATCTGATATCCTTCTTTCATACTACATCAAAATGATAGGTACGTGTTGTGTTATCTCAACACCATATTTCAATGTTTAAGGTACAAACCATTCATCACCTCTTCCTAATAGTAGTAGAAAGGTAACTTCACCATTTGCGTATATATTATGTACAAACAAATGAGTGAAATAACAAAGTATAAACGAGAACAATAATAAAGTAACAATATTGTATTCACAATTTGACACTACTCACCTTACACTCGAACGTATTCGTACGCAGATTGGCAATAACAATGAGACCACAATTATTACAAACGTATACATGATACGGATCCGATACCTCGAAGAGACGTTCACGCAGAAACTGTGCAGCACCGTGTGAGATCTGACAATCACGTTCCATTTCACCGAAACGCAGACCACCGTCTCTGAATAAAGCACATTCAATTACTGAGGCAAAAAATCTCACACATTATCATTCTCTCGCAAAAAAATCCAAAAATACATCGGTAAAGACCAGAAACCTTCAATGAAACTCCTTTCCTCCCCATCTCAGCCAAAAAGGTCAAAAATTTTCACCAATCGGCCTTTCCCTTCCATCTTTTCAATAATTTAAAACAATTCATCTGGGAAAAAGATCATCATATTACCACTTCCTCAATAAAACCAAACAAATATTCATGCCGAGTTCAAAAAACGTCCACCAACTAACCTTGCCCTTCCCTCCATCGGTTGTCGATTCATCATCTGCACCGGTCCTCTGGCTCTCGAATGGATCTTATCATCCACCATATGCTTCAAACGTTGATAATATGTTGGTCCGAGGAATACCTTTAAAACACACTCATCATTACAACTTCAATAATCCCTTGAAGCTAACAATCCCACAGTTTCACTGAAAATTCGACATTCTAAGATTGTCAAATGCCCCATTCCTACACATCCATAAAGTGAACTGCTCACGCTGACATCATAATCTTGGGAACCGGTCGCATCAGATGTCACATCCACACCACTAATATCATATATTCATACACTAACCATTTCACCATTCCAAGATGAATGGAATGATACTCAAATGAAATGAAGCAAAGCAAACAGAAGAACGAAATGGCGGCAATTAAAAAAGTAAAAACCTGAGTTGTTAGTTTATGTCCAGTGTGTCCATTGTACATGACTTCATTGCCACGCAAATGATAACCGTATTCTGAGAGCAGATTGCTGATCTTCTGCACATTTACTGTGTCGTTGAACGGTGTCGCGTCACCGATTTCTCCTTTGTTTGCAGATAACTGAAACATATTTTTGAACATCACTATCAATTACTTCATAAATTACTTATACTATAAATCTACATAAATTATCTCTATGAGCTCTTCGCAAAGAGAACAAATGAATCTTAACGAATGCAAATCAGTCACCTTTCCTTGCAGACATTCAATCAAGTGACCAATCGTCATACGCGACGGTACTGCATGCGGATTAATGATAATGTCTGGAGTAATGCCCTCATTCGTAAACGGCATATCTTCCTGCAACAAACAACACATAGCAATAACCACTTTCCTATGTCATTCATTTTAAATTGTACCGTAAAATTAACTCCACTATCGCACTACACAGCGAAAAAGCTCACGAAATGCTAAATTTGTTAGCATCTCACCTGTCTGTACATAATACCCATCGTACCCTTTTGACCGTGTCTCGACGCAAACTTATCACCAATCTGCGGTAAACGCACTGAACGCACACGAATTTTCACGAATTTATTACCATCGGTGTTCAGCGTTAACATAACCTGAAGAGTATGCATGTGGATAATAGCTTGTACGAATACGGAAATGAACAAAACATTTATATTATACAATAAACATTCCTTAAATTAAAAAATTATCACATTACACCTCCTATTAAACTTCGTAACAGTCAACTCATATTGAACTTCTTTCAACAGAGTTGAAACAAATAAACAAAAAGCGGAAACAATTTCTTAATGAACACAAAAAACAAGAAAAAATAACGAATCAAACTCGCCTGATCAATAATACCCGTCTCACTACTTCTCAAGAATGTACTCGCATCACGTTTCGTATACTTTTTCGCATTTGCATCCAAGTCATCCTCCTGAAGTTTCAAACTAACTTCTCAATCCGATCAATAGATGGATTTTAAATATTTTCCGCAAAAAACTTGACATCCAACAGAAACTTCTACACGACAAATATCCTCCCTCGAACATTTCCCTCATCGATAATGCATTTACCAAGTACCTGCTCAGGAAGTGATATCGTTTTGCCAATAATGACATCGTCACCAGAAACTCGCATTCCTGGTGATATTATACCATCCTCGTCCAGTTTATCATACAACGAATGACGCATTCCCGAGCATTTATCCCTAGAAAATATTACTTCAAAATTCTAGGATTCGTTCGAAACTACAACAAATTATGACAAATAGTGATCAACTACAAAGAGACTTCAACTCTTCAATGCGCTATTATGAACTAATGCTCACCTCGTAGGTTTCTCAATGAGTTCTTCATTTGAATTGTCCAGATTCGCTTCCTGATCGCGATACGAACGATAGAAGACCTGAGAAAATCAAATCAAAGCACTGATGAGAAATCAACCCAAAAGTTTTTGCATTTTCATTTCTTTCCAAATTAACCTAATCTGTCACTTGCTTCACTATTAAATGTCATCAAGTTTAACCTCGAACGTAAAACATTGTCAATGTCAATCTCACAATCAATTATTTTCATATTTCAAATCAAATCTTCAAAAAACAAATGCAGCATTACTCACCGATCTGAAGAGACCTCTATCTATTCCAGACTGGTTCATGATCACCGAGTCCTCCTGGTTATAGCCTGTGTACGAAAGGATTGCTACAATTGCGTTAATACCAGCGGGTAGCTCGTTGAATCTGTAATAACACGTTACCATCTTAATCTAGAATACCACTGTAGATTGTCTAAAGCTGCAAAAAGTTGCGAAAAGCTAACCTCAGATATTCCATCGAACGGGTCGTAACCAACGGCTTCTGCGGATAATACAACACATGCGCTAGTGTGTCCATCCGAACATGGAAATTCGTCGTATAAACACCCATTGCTTGCTTACCCATAGCGCTCTACAAATTTTCATAATGCTTATTGGATGCCCTCAATAATTCCAGAAAACTCTAACAAATGATAACCAAAACAAAACCATTCGTACCAAAGATAACAACTAAAAAAACCTGATATGTATTCCTGGGACTCTGATTGTGATCCGGGAATGGGATGATGGACGCACAAACACCCAGAATCATCGCCGGATGGATCTCGCAATGCGTGTACGTATCACAATAACCACCTGCACGCAAGTCTTCAGGCATCATCGCTAACATCACTGTCTCTGAAAAAAATCACACTGATAACATTATTGACAGCAAGAGTAACATTTAATAACGCGAATGCTAATGAAAGCAACGATAATAACAGCAATATTGATAATAACAAACAAATTCGTTCAGCAGATAAAAACTCCTGAAGGATTATCACCATAATTGCACGACAGTCTCCCAGAAGGATTATTTCTGTTCCACCTCGGAGATATTTTTGCTCACAAATTATTCTAATATGGAGCATCTCCTATGGATTCTTTATCTGCAGAACGAATTTGAAAGCATATCGTTGTGATGAGCGCTACCAAAACAGATCAAAAAAATGGTCATCATAATATCAGAAAAGCGAACAACAGAAATGAAAGGCAAAATAGTTTCTTCACTAACCCTCTTCCATCGCGTCAATCAACTCCACCACACCGCCAGCCACAAGATCAGACCACGCGTAAGTCACGTTTGTGTCTTTCAACTGATCGATATGTTTCTTTTTCAGAACCAATTTCTGATTTTCAACAATCAACAATGGACGACACACTCTGCCCGCGTCCGTGTAGATTCGGATCTCCCGGTCACGAATGTCACGTACCATTGATACCTAATAAATATCAAGTGTAAATCACATCTCGCTATTAATTCAACACCATTCATTCTTACTATTACTATTGCTATTAATATTAACGTTACCACAAACATTTACCAATACCATCGAATTTGATGACTGCTTAATAATTGCTTACATACCTCAGAGACAATGATGTCCATCTCACGTCTCAGTTTCTTCAATGTACTCATCAACTGTTCTGGATCCCGATGTATACCGACCCATGCTCCGTTCACAAATATTTTCGTCGCATCGGCTATCGCTGAGGGTGCCACTTCTGAAACACACACACTCAAAACCGTTCCAGAAATCTTTCTCAAAACACAATCTATTCCACATTTGATATCAGCTGCCTAACAGATCAGGTATTATCAGTGAACAACGACTTCTGAACTACAACGACTTCCGATATAATATCTTGCTAGGTAGCGAAGAACGGACGAGAAAGTGAGGAAATTAACAAGAGCCTTAACCAACCTTCGAGATTCTCCATCGACCATTCCTCCAAAAACTCCAGAATTGGTTCGGGTAAACTTCCGACAGATATATACGCCATCAAGGCTAGATTCTTGACAAGACCGACCGCTTGACCTTCGGGTGTTTCTGCTGGACACACCATGCCCCATTGGGTGTTGTGTAGCTGACGCGGTTTAGCCAGCTTACCTTCGCGGCCAATCGGTGAATTACAACGACGCAAATGTGAGAGAGTGGCTGTGTAGGTGAGACGATTCAGCACCTTCAAAATATGCACAGTCTATTAAGTGCCCATCACATTATACACATATCGTTTATTATTTCTTATTACAACATGATTAATATGTCATCATGATGCTAACCAGCACGAATTTACTACATAATATCACCTATCGTGGTTACTATTCAACGGTTCAAGGACTACAACCAAATGAATGTTATGATGATAATAAGATTAGACTGCTATTATGGAATGAAAACAAGAGGATTTCTTCGAGAAATGTCAACCTCACCAACGTACCTGACTAACACCGGCTCTGGATTGATGCGCCTTCTTCTGATCACCCCAATTGCCAGTGGCCAACGAATAGGCAAGACCTCGTGTTATCGTGGTTGTTTTAACGCATGCATCCAGAATGAAATCGCCATTCTTGTTGATATATTTTTGCGCAGTCAATCGAACCTCTTTGAGCAGATTCTTGAAGAGTGCTCTGAACAGGAATGCCAGCAAGGGTCCGGCCAAATCCAGTCGTTTGTTGCCGATATGATCACGATCATCTAGCTCACGTCTACCCAATGCAGCCAACAAAAGACGGTGTACCATATAACCAATGAAATACTGAAATGAAATGCTCAACATCTACGAATCATAACTGAATAAATCTTGAGGAAACACTTGAAAACTATGAAGTAAAATTGAGTTTCACAAGCGAATCTTCAATCAAAAAAGAAAATCCCCCAATAAACGAGTGTAAAACACAACTAACCGCTTTCTTGGTTTCACAAAAGTCCGATATGCCAACGTGTGGTAACATTTCCTTTTGAAGAATCTCTTTTGCATACTTGATACGTTGCTCTCTTGTTACACCCGGTTTTGCGCCACGTGAACCAATGAAATTCAACGCTACGTTTTGTTCCTGTATGACGAATGCCTCGTCCAAACTTGGCTTCACCATCTCCATCATTTCTGGATCTTCAAAATCGTAGATGATATGCTCCAAAATATCGTGATCCGACACAAAACCCAACGCACGGAATACGATCATTATTGGAATTTCCTGCAAGAAATGAACGATAAGCGAACAATTCTACACATTTAGATATCGCAAATTTTTCCAAAAACAACAAAAACGAATCCTTTTGAAATAATGAAATTCTGTAATAATCTACAATTCACAAGTTCAACTCATCATTAAGACCAGTTTCACGAAACAAACAAACCTGCTTAATATATGGCAGAATTGCAATGATTCGCTGCCCCATTGCAGATTTCTTCGACGATCCTCCTCGTGCCAACATATTCACCCAGAGCGTTGACGTAGGACGACTGCAAACAAAAAGAATATTTCTCATTATCCAATATTATCAAAGCCAGAACTTAAGATATTTAAGAAACAACTTTTGAAAAATTTTCGGAGAAACAAACCGCATTCATGCGACATCTCAAAGATCAATACTATCATAATATGACACATGAAGTACGAAATAACAACAGCCCAGTACAAACCTCGAGTTCTCCAAACACGAACGACACTCCGTTTTATAAGCGTATTTGCCATCTTTCATCGAGAAAACATACACTGTATTCGTGGCCATCTTCTCCTGTGCGATTAATACCTAAAAACACAGAATGAGCATCAACCTATCATAATACAATTATTAGTAAACCAAATATCAATTGAGTCAAAACAATACAAAGCTTAATCAAGAAATAATCAAAACAACAAAATGCTTTGAACTATTCTTAAATAATTCAACAAATTCCGCATCCATTCTAAACACAAATTAATACATCATAGCATTAACCAAAAACAAAACCCACAACCATTTCAACTGGAACTGAACAAACAAAACAATTCGTTAACCTTTTCGGAGCCATTGATAATAAAATATCCTCCCGGATCCAACGGGCACTCATTCAACTCAGTGAGATCTCGATCGGACATGTTCGAAAGCATACAGTACGATGATCTGCAAACAGAAATAATAATAATAATAACAAACATAAGGCAATAAACTCCACAAACTCTACCACTCCATTTCAGGTAATCATTCTTCACCATTTCTACCAGAAATGAACTTCATTCAATTCAAAAGCATCTCTTACAATAATCAATTGAAAAAATCTATGCAGCATTCAGAGGACAGTCAATACCTTAACATAATGGGAATTTTTCCAACAAAAACTTTCTCATATTTGACTTCTTTTGTATCTTCGCCATCTTGGGAGACCGTCTTAGTGATATCCACATACAACGGTGATGAGTATGTCAGATTACGAAGACGCGCCTGGAAAACGCTCATCATAATAACATGCACATAATCAAACGTTCCTCATACCAAAATATTCCATACGTAATCCTTCTATTCACATCTTTCTCAAATCTAATCCTTCATTCGTATTTGATCGCTCTTCAAAAGCAGACACAGATTATTCATAGTTTGTCCGCTACTGACCTCATAACTTTTTCTTCAAAAAGTCTAGTAAAACATAAGATTGGCAGTCAAGCAGCAATCCAAAATCAGAAATTTTCACTGGCAGTGTATGTAAATAAGTGCTCTTCTTTGTATCGTTTGGATCCGATTACAAGAACAGACAATAGATGACAGATGTGATATAAACAGTGAACTGCGGCCAGCAACATTACAAACATTTTTGATAGCCTGGCCAATCCAGGTAATTTAAATAAACAAACAGAAAACAACCGGTTAAAATGAATCAAAGACACACTTCATTCGGCATCATTGGTGTCGGAGCGCCATCTTTTTCCCAATGTGTTGGCTTTGACAAATAGATTTGATCGAGTTTCAGCGCAAATTTTGTCGGATTTTCGATTTCACCTTAACAATTACTAGTTACACTCAACTATTATGGTCATCACACATTCGAAGATCCTAGTGTGGGACTGAGGGATTGATAAATTAGTGATGAGTGTACTCTATGTTTCATCTATTATGCTTGGAAGTGTTTTCAAAATGTGTGTTCGATCATGAAAAAGCGGTTCCGTTAATGCCAATGACCAGTTTTGGACAGGAAATTTTTCGATCATTTGACTAATTTCTTGATTTCCTTCTGAACTGTCACTGGAATGCAACACATTGTCAGAGAAGAGGGAGACTTTGGTTGCTTAGATTGTTGGAGGAGGAATGACAATCTCAGAAAAAAAAATTATAAAAAAAATTAGTGGGGCCAAAGGTGTGAACGGGGGGATGGGAGGTATAAAGTGTGACAGTGTAAGAACCATTGATTCTATTCAACTGCAATATGCTACTGTGATGAATTTATTTCACCTGCATTGTAATACTTATCGAATATGGAATACGGAAACGAGATACGGAAACATATTTCAAACTTCAACGGTCAAAACACGAAGAGACAAGCAAATGCTTGGCCTAATCTCACCAGAATAATGCTGAACTTCCGACTGCAATTCAACCGGAGGTGAGTCTTCGACAATTCGTTGAACATTCATCTGAATAAATTCGTCGAAACTGTCCAATTGTTGTCTCACCAAACCCTTCTCATCGAAATACGCCGATATCACCACCCAACATGCCTCCTTTAATCATTTTTTATAATGTTCATTATCACCATTCTTTACAGTCGAAAATTTATGATATCAAACTCATTACTGTGGAGGAAACTCTTGATCTGTTGATTTCAGACATCCTATCACTATTGTTCACATTGTAGACTGTACGGCTACAAAAAAAGGAACCAGGTTCCTTTGATAGCTTAAACCTCGACCGCAATTTTGGATGAAGGTTAGTCAAAGGCATTCGGTCAAAAAGCATAAAAATCATAAGCATGAACTAAGGTCAAGGTCAAGCTAAGGAGGAATACTGATAGTGGAGACTGCCCTCGCAATACCAACACAAGACTGCTTCCGCAAACCTACGTCAGCTAAAGGATTATGTCGTCGTTTCCAAAATTTCACAGACTATTCTTACAATTTCAAAGAATCAAACGAGGTGGGGACCTCAAAGAATAATCAACGCCAATGAGCAACACCAAACAATTGAAAGTGAATGAATTTGGTAAGAATCTTGGAATTATTTATTACCTGCCACTGTTCCGATGAGATTTCCTCATCGTCATCACCCTCAAAGGGCATCTCCTCAGCTTCATCTTCCTCATACATTTTGTGAGGCTAGTTAAAATTACCAACTGTTTATCCTAGAAAGAAACAGAATTACGCGATTTAATACGCAAACTCGAAGGAATCACATGAACGCATTCGAGTTTTCACATGAACAACAGGTGAACGAATAAATTCTTATGAAAATCAAAAATTCTTCGAGTAGATCACAGCGCGCAAAAATTATTTCTAACGAACGAATATCTTAGAAAGACACAAAAACATTCACAACAAGTTTAGAAACATGACGAAATCAATTGATAGGAATAAAAGTGGCTTAAGATTATGGATATGTCTTAAGACGCCGAGAGTAAAACCTAAAGAAGCATTCGCCCAACTAAGAGATCAACCAAGGCGAAACAATCCGTGTGACATGAAATTAGCAGAACAAATAGCTAATGCAAGCAATTTTAAAACAAAACTTCTTCCTCCAAGATGATTTGTTCTTAAGGAAAACGAAAAAGCTCCTTCCGCCACAAGCCACCTGCAATGCTAACACCTCTGCGCTCTAGCGTTACACCGAAGGGAAGTGTGCATTAGCAAGACTTTCATTTGATAGTCTCACCAGTTAAGCGGATCAATGTCATTCCATTATTTACATTACTAAAAATAATGATCGTTTCAATCCCTTAACAGCACTGATGGAAATAACTTATCAACCATGAAGACTGGCAGTTTAGTCAAAACCCCAAAACGCGTTGTCACGCGAAATCACACATCACTACCAGTAGTTGCAATCTGTAGAGTCGAATTCATCAATTAATAGTGGCTGACCAATGCAATGCATTTTAAAATGCGTGAGAAGCTGCAAAACAATTAGTCATTCGTAGGTTGATCGTTTAAAATTCTGAAGGAATGTGCCTTTGAGATGTGTGAAATGAAGGCCGATGATTGACAAACGAGCAGATTACGGTATATCGGAGCAAGTATTCATGGAAATCAAAATGTACAATTTATAGAGGAAAATAAATCTCGATTAGAATCCGCTTTCAATTTGCATATTACCAGAAACTTTACCAGAATCATGCCACGGATATGTTCCATCGTTGCCAGTCGGTATCTGTTTAGCGTACTAATATCAGGAGTAATGCTTTTAAACTAACATCATTCTCAGGTTTGTCCAGCAACATAACAGCTCCCTATAGCATCTGAAGTCACGGAATTCATACCCTCAAAAATGTGTAAATTGGCAGGAGACTACGTTTAGTTTCACACAAATATCTGAATTCTTAAACATAGCTCATTCGGCTAGGCAATTGTACTGCAACTCATTTTAACTCATTATATCTCTATTGATCAATCTGCACATTTCAATAGAAAGCACCACATTCAAACTGAGACTATCCTCACGTGTGCCTGGAGGCATGTTTTTTTCTTCACATCATCGGAACATAGAGACACTCTAGTTTAAAGCTGAAGTGCACGCTGTTAATCGGTGTTGATTGCGTTCGGAGAAATAGCTGGTTTTGTGAACGTAGCTCACATGCTCGGCAGTGTTGATTTCAACACAATCTACCTCTATTGATCAACACTTACATCAGCTTAGCGTTATCAGGATGACCACCTTCAGACCATCCCTGTCATTAAGTTTGCCTAGTAACTGAGATGTGTCATCACACCATCGGATTCACCAGATTATCTAATTTCATAAATGATGACTTTTTTGCATGAGTTGATCCCGCTGGATCTCCTCATTCAGAAAAATATATATTTTGTTGAGCGATTTTGTGAACCTGAGCAGACATAGCCATTTTCTGCCGATAGTCTCAATTCAATAGCGCAGTCGCACTCTTTCAAACAAATTGATCACTATAGAGCAATCAATACGTTCATACTAGCAATAGGCGGATTCCGATTTTCGAGCTACCCGTCTTCTCAAGTTTGACCGGAAACATGCAAATATCTTTTCACCATTCGGTTCAGCAGAACCTCTAGATTCACAATATTAAAAATTTTGCTGAGCAATTTGGCTTAGTTGAGGAGATATAGGCATTTTATTAATACTATCGTGGGTGCCACCTCCAAGGCTACCGTAAGCTCAAGTTTGCCCACTAACATATGGTTTCAGACGTGGTTAGAAGTACGCAGTTTCATAAATATTAAGTGAATAGATTTGAGATTGATGAGAAGTATGCATTACTGCAAGGATATGCTAGTAGTGAGCAGTTTCATGCAGTCATTTAACCCCAGAGGTACTGCTTCTGTGGGTTGCATTAAGTTTGGGCATGGCTAGTTATCGCAGCCACTTACCCCCTTAGCTGCTGTACATAAATTTCATCCAGCAGTTCTGTTTGCATGCGGAGATATAGCTATTTTCTTAATCTTATCTCAAGCAGTAGGGGTTGTCATATTCAGGCCTACCGTAATCTCAAATTTCCTCAGTAACAAATAACTTTGTGTACGTCATTCGATTCAGCGGAGCCTCTATATTCTAATAAACATAAATTTTTTTCAGCCATTCCACTTTCTCGAAGAGATATAGCTATTTTCATAAAGCTAACTCAGCAACAAGCGCAAAAGCGCTCATTCGTATCCATTCTGTCCCTGTAGATCAATATCAGTAACGCATTGGTAGATCTTCATAGAGTTTCCCATCTTCAAGGCAACCGTAATCTTAGGTGTGCCCGATAACATATGAAATTCTTTTAACCATTCGATTAATCAGAGTCAATACTTTCTGAATATCATACATTTTGCAGAACATAGTGATAGAATGTACATGAATAAGCGATTTTGCACTTGCTGTTGAGATATCTTCATGAAAATAGCCATAATTACTCAAGAAAGCCGAACTGCTCAGCAAAACATATGATTTGTGAATGTAAGGATTCCGGTGGATCGAATGGTGTACACAAACTCACTATCAGATATTATTGAGCAAACCTGACAGTGCAGGAGGTTTGTGGATGGTTTTTGAGAAAAATTCATCGAAATAGCCATAAGTGCTTAAGAAAGCCGAACTGCTCAGCAAAATATTTGTTTTTCTGAATGTAAAGATTCTGATGAATCGAATGGTGCACAGAATTTCAGATGTTATTGGCAAACCTGATGGTACGACAGGTTTGAGTATTCCTCCAGTCTTCTTATAGCTTTAAATTAACGGCTGCATCTCCTCAAGTAAGCAGGATTGCCTGACAATGTATATGATATTGTGAATTCAGAGGTTCTGAGCAATCGATTGGTGCACAACAATTGATATGTTATTGGGCAAAATTGAGGGTAGCATTAGCTTGAACGCGACAGGTTCATGAATATCACATCTGTTGGTATGGAACGTCATGATAGGTGTTGAAGTGCTCATCAAAATTTAAGAGTATGATGTAAGATGATCAAAATAATAATTTGTTATGAGATATACGACCGGAAATGATCGCAACTGAATTATTGCTGACTGATTTTTTGGAAATGTTTCGTTAGTTTCGTACATTCGCTGTTGATTGATGGTATCAGAGAAGGTCTACGTGCTTGACGTGAATATGATTCGATGAACTCCATAAACGTATCGATATTCAATCCCTACTAACCATTGCAATTCAATCACCGCAATAGATCATTTCATGTTTCACTTGCAACATTCGATCTCTGTTCGAAAAACATCAATTTTACTCTCATCAATCAATATAATCAAATGAATTCTCTCATCATAACTGCACCACTTCAATGTGTCCTAGTGAAAGAAATAACTCAGCTGGTAGGATTGGCGTTTTTTATTCGTTATTTCTTCATTATCGCTATTATTTACATCTTTCTAGCAATTCAACAGCTTTCATCGTTAGCATAAAAATATTGCTGCAATGCCATTAATAACTACGAGATAATATCTCCGAATTCTTCCGCATTTCTCATCACTAAATTGAAATAAAATGCGAGGCTCTTCATAGCGTATTTTTTTAAATAATTTTACTGACTATGAGCATTGATATAACCACGTTACTCACACAACCGTTTCAGTCCGCGATTTCGACACGTTATACATGCATCGAATAAGCACACACTCGTTACGATAACACTCTCATCAATTGTAAGGAACTTTTGAAGTTTAGAATATGAGAAATCCTCCGGTCCGTTTACGATCATTATTTGTTTGCTGATTTTAAGGGGAGTTTGTAACCTGAACAGTTCTCCACAGTCACATAAAATAATTAGAGAATTTTCTTGATCCCTCTAAATGATTTTTTGCAGTTTTATCATCATTACGGTTGAATCAGTACACCATCATGCTTCAAGCACATTTCCTCACACATACTCACTTTGGCATAAGTTTGTCATCCAGCGTACGGGATTCTTAGCTTTTGCCAGGCAAGAAATGCTCTCATACTCTCGTACTCATTATTCAAGTACTAATTTTAATATTAGTTCAGCTGGAATCGGTAAACTGCTCATAATCATATGGCTTGAACAATTATCCATAATAGAGTTTGAGTTCGTGCAGTATCAATACAACTTTTGCTGAATAAAGAAACAAGCACATGAATTGACTCTTCCAGTTTCCTGAACGAGACTTCCTTGATGATAATCAAAGACATCAATGGCGGTAATCACCGTCCTGAATACTTTCTCAATGAAACATGCATTTGACCAAGAAAAGTGCCATCAGAGTTGTGCAATTGCTAGCAATTAACTAGCACAGAAACGATTCACTATCATGATGTGACGAGTATCACTGGCTGAACTGCATCATGCACGTTTCAAAATTCAATGTTGCTTGACCAATGCAACACAATAGGTGCACAATACACACGTGCATTACGTCATAACAATAGATGTAGTAAGTCATGCAGTATGCTTTAGAAGTGACGTTCGATGTCTGTTTCATGTATACAGTCTGTGAAATGTTTCTGAACCATCAATCGATTGATTGAAATGGACTCTCGCATCCCAACCTTATCATTTCAATGCATGTTGATGCGTGAGTCTAAACGACCGAGACATTGTTTTTTTTGTTGTTGTTCTTCAGAGGTGGCATCATGCTTGCTAGGCTATTGATGTTTTCCTTACTAATACGAAAATACCATAGCAAACATTCTCGAAACTTCAATTAATTCTGAAATTTTGATAGGACTATCCGTCATGAAGATATTTTCACATTGATTCTTTGATAATTTCAATCTGTGCGTGATATTATACGAATGTTTTATCCACACTTTGGACATATTCTCCAGTATGTTTGCATGCTCATTTGCATGCCATTTCCTCACCGTAGCGGAGAAATTTTGAGTTTAGCATTGTAGAAAGACAGGAAAACTGCTCAAGTTGACTGAACTTCTTCATTTGTGAAATAATCCATGCTATGCGTCGTTCATTACCCATATTAACCTGTTTAATTCTAGTGATTAAGCGTTCAGGTGCTAACCACACCTCAGTGCTACTTCATTGCTATCGACGTGCTTTTTTCATTAACGTTGTTTCAATTGTTACCCTAATGTCACCTAGCATGATTTATTGAATTTCAGGATCGACAACGACAAAAAAAATTTTTTTGAAATCAGAGAAGAAAAGCAGCAACAGCAACAGCAACACCGGAGGTGTGTTGAATAAAAATAAAATGTGAGTTTTTCAAGTCAATGACAATTTTTATTGAGTCAATGTTTATTGGTTTTATCTTAATTAATTCGATTATTTATTCATTTGCATTTTTACTAGGTTACAATTGAATTCTCGTTGTTCCATTACTGTGGTATTCATTGCGTGATTTTCCTTGGCATTCCTTTATCCTCCTTCATTATCCGTTGATAATGTGCATCGTTTTGCAATCTTCCTTTCATCGTCTTTTAATTGATAAAAACTGTAAAGGATGATGCAGAAGAACATATGATTACAATCTCAACTTCTTATCTATTGTGTTCCTTATCTCATTTAACTTGAAGTACTTTGGCTGATTCTAAATGCGAACGTTTTCAATCAGTTCGGTTTAAGCTGAATTTACAAGCGAATTTTTAAATAATTGAAAGAAGAATTCTACGACCAACGTGTTTAAAATGAATTGAAAAAAAATTGAAAAAACAAAGAATTGAAACGATTGCATAATATTCGGAAACTTTCACTTTGAAATGAACACTTTCTAATTGAAGAACTCGCAATGCGCAAGCATAAAAATACTCGATTACAAAAGTAGCCAGCAAAAACGTAAAAATATTCTCGAGAACATTAAGACTGTTGTCATTGCGAT
>JAPYMA010002042.1:0-16508 GCA_035041965.1 Anisakis pegreffii
AATAATAATAACATAATAATAATAATAATAATAATAATAATCAAGCGATTTCTAAGCACTCACTATCCACTGGCATCATCATCATTACTGGTTGTGTTCCACAATTCATAAATCCACTCTGCATATACGCACCCTAATAACGCATATAATATAGCTACAGCAATAATAATAATAATAATAATAATAATAATAATAATAATAATAATAATAATAATAAGCATAATACTAAAAATAATGAAAGCAGACCAAAACACACCGTAAATTGCTGCTGTCCGATAGCGTTGCTGCTATTCGCTGCGTTATTATCGCCGTTATAATTCAGCGAGGAGTCTCGATTACCCGCACCTTTATTCATTTCAATTTCATGTTCGCTATAATTCGCTACACCACCTTTAATACTTGCCGCGATCACCGATCTATTCAGGGCTCGCTCATCAGTGCGTTCTAGTTCGTGTGGCGGTAAAACCTATTATTATTGTTACTATTATTATCATGATCATGATCATGATCATGATCATGATCAATCGATCGCTGCAAATCACTAAAAATGACCTGCTCAAAAACCGCATCTAAAAACTGATCCACATCGCAGTTTTTCGATGGAATCTGCATACGACGTATACGCGACGCTACGGACATGTGTGCGTAGTCATCGTTGGTGTTGTTCGCTGATACTCGCTGATACTGCGCTGCTGCACATTCTTCTGCACTGTTCAGCACTAGAGGCATGTTGCGTTGTTGACTTACTGTATCATTATCATTATCACTAACATTATCACTAATATTATCATTATCACTGATATTATCAGTAGCATCGTTACATGACAATTTTAGAATCGTTGGTGGCTGCTGCCGCTGGTTCTTACCTTGTTGCGAAGAAGATGGAATAAATGATGTAGTCGGTAGCATCACTGGCATTAGCTGCACTTGAGCTGACATCACTGGCTGAATATAGCACTAGTTAATCATCACATTCAACTTGAATCACGATTACTCTTACAATTAGATTAATCACTATTACTCTTACAATTAGCACTTTACTATTACTACAATAACACTGAACCATGGTGAATTGCTGAGGTATGTAGGCGAATTGTGGGTGCTGATTGTTACACTTGGAATCTGCAGAGATCTTCGAGAACTGCATCTGCTGTTGACGGTATCGATTCATTGTCTGACCATCCTTTTCGGGTGTTGCTTGCATTGCACGTGACTGCATTGATTGCTTGAATTCAATTCTTATTACTTCTTAATAAGAGTTACAATTACAATAATTCAATATAAACTTACATCAAATTCATTCTGATAAGCCTTTCTTTCCAGGGTATCACCACTCTCATAGAAACACTCATTTTGATGTGACTCCGGTATGGTGACGTCTCGTGCTGTTGCTATTCTCACCTTCCGGTCAATTCCTGCTAATGAATAATAATTACAATAACACTTAAAATAAAACCTTCAACTTGCTCTCGTCAACACTCAAAAACAAACCATTTGCATAACGTCTATTCAACGAGCTGCACGAAAGCCCTTCTGCAACCAGTGTATCGTGTGCTACTGCAGCACCTATTAACGCACCTTGCCCTTGCCCTTGCCCGTAGCGTTCTCGATTCTCTTCCACACCAACTTCACTACTTAAAATTATTTTACTTACTAAAATTACTTAACACTACGCTCTCAAACGCAACCAAATACCAACTTTATAACGATCACCTTAATAATAAGAACAATAACAATAACAATTACATATCAATGATCCACTCAAATCAATGATTAATCAATAATCAATGATCCATAACAATGATCCTATCATATGCTCCACCTAAAATCAAAACACTAAACAGAGCAGAGCTACTTGATTACCTCGGGCGTTGCTCTGCATAAATACGTGATTGCTGCTGTGACATGTGGTGTGGCGGAGGGGTTGGAGGCTTCAACGGATCATCATTCATTTTCAACGGAGACTCCCTATTGCACGGTGTCTCTATTACCGTACGTCGACTGCTCCCATTCGGTGTAAACTGCTCGTATCTCTCACTCTAAACAATCAAGCAATTGCTACTCTTAAAATACCTCTACTAATCAACCAACATAATAACTACTACAACAATAATAATAACAATAAATAACACTCCATCCTCACCTCAACAATCAGCACGCAGCACAAAATAACACTACCGAATCTACTCTACACATTAACTAAATTCGTTAGTGAATTTATCCGATGCAATGCTTTACTCTATAAGGCTTAAGGCTTCAATCATCTAATCCTTATTTAATGCACATAAATCCAAACTTATAAATAAATTTACCATTCCTATCGTTGGTGATGAACGAAGCATGTCATCATCATGCTCGTCAATATACTGTTGCTGCTGCTGCTGCTGGTTACCTAAGGATGTCTGTTGCAGATTATCACATATAATCTCGTTATTCATATTCATATTCATATTATGATGAGCAGCAGCAGCATTGAAACGGTTATTAAACATCACAAAATAATCGTCGCATTCAATCTGCTGCTTGTAATTCTCGTTGTTCTCATCGCCGTTGTAAATTACTTCATCGGTAATCATCTCATCACCGTAATGCTCCTCTAATTGCGCTATCATATCAAACACATAACTATCCGAAGCGTTTTCAATTAGCCATTTATCATTCTCTACACCCAACGACCAATACTCTGGTTCACCGATCCCTCTAAAATACAACATTGCAGTAATAATATTAATAATAACTTGATCAACAATACTAGTATACAGATAAAATATACAGATAGATATGTGTGCCAAGTAACCTGGATCTTAGAAACTTCGTTGCGATCTCCTCACAAGTCATCCACGAATCCACTTCAAAATCATTCGCCTCACCATCTACGCAATTAATTCGCACTACTATCGGTTGTTGCTGCTTGAAGGCAGCCTAATAGCACACAGCATTATTATTATTACTATTATTGCTGTTGTTATCATTAAATGACTTTATTTGAATTAATTCACTTCAAAATATTGATAGCAATTCACTGTAAACTGTAATCGCTAGGTAAAATATGCCAAATAAAGGTGTTTCACCGTTACTAAGAAAACTGACTTGCTCAAGAAAAGTTGATGCGAAGACGCGATTCGGTGGCGCTTCACGATTCCGGATACGACCCAGAAGAGCATCAATAAGCTGAGAGGATAGATTTTGTGGCACTGTTTGGAAATAACTATAACAAAATAACTACTATAATAATAATAATAGCGCTTACTGAGGTGTACAAGTTATGCCAACATGAATAAATCACTATCACTATCACCACCACAACTTAAATAAAACAGCAAAACAACCAACTGCATTAGCATCGGGAATATATGAATGCTTGGTGGAAAGCTATTGCATGCACACAGCATTAAGGTCCATGCTTTTTCAGCGTTAGCTTTCAGACGATTTCGATAGGTTTGATTACACAACTGAACGTAGATTTCATCACGCTGCTCGGGTGCATCGATCCCCTTCAATTCATTCACAACATTTCAGTTGAGCGCTATCAACCACACTTTTTAGATATACTCGATAGTGATACGTGTGAGTATCGATAAAACTAGATACATATCACATATAGATACTTGTGTGCACATCTATTTAGTGATACTTATCGATAAATACTTCTAGATGGATTACATATCCTTCCTTCTAGATGGATTACATATCCTTCCTTCTAGATGGATTACATATCCTTCCTTCTAGATACCGAATAAACGCCTTCTTTCAGTAAGCACCAAAGCAGCGCAGCAGCCAGCGAACTGACCCTTGAACATAACTCTAACAGTTCAGTGACCAACTCCGCAGCAATTGCAATGCAAAAGAGCAGTCGTCGTGTTTGCGTGAAGAATATTCGATAATGTAATGTGTCTAATCGATAATGTAAGAATACCATCGAATACAATCTAATATGCTTGACATGATGGGCTCGTTATGAACATAACAATCGGCAAGAACAGTCAGCTAAACGTCGTCGAATCTAAGTCGAATTTAAGCATCTTGTAAGCAAGGGCAATCGCGCATTGTCGTCGATCACACTAGCAGCAGTATTTTAGCAAACGTCCAAACGTGCAATATAGAGTACAGTTACTGCTCAACCACTCAGCAATTATCTGTTTAATTAATGAATTAACATTAAGCACCTTTTGTATGATAGTTTTTGCAATGATCGCAAGTTGTTGTTCCGATAGTTGTGTATCATTCATATAACGCAAAATCAACTTGAATATACCCAACGCTTCCTCAAATTCCTCCTCAGTGTCTTTGGCGAGGAATGGTGTGGCTATTGGCTCACGACGAGCCTCCAATAGATGACCCTTTAAATGATATCATTTTCTATTGAACAACTCTTCATCAACTATCAAAACTTTTATCAATACTCTAATAGTAACAATCGTGACCAGCCACGGTCAATTTACCGCCTTAAGACGCCTTAAGACAAGACCTAACGAAACGGATAGTTTGCCTATTAGGCAGGCAGCGAAATATCCATTTAAAAAGCATAAATTAGGCAAACTGTGCTCTAAGCAATGTGTCTTTAGACAGATTCACTGGTTACGTACAATAATAATAAAAATAATAACAGTACTAGTAACGATAGCTCTAATCAGTGGTCTTACCTTGAAGCTACGCTCAGCAAACTGCTCTAATGAGATGAGCGGTACTTGAGGGATGGTAATTTTGCTTGTTAACGGAATATACGGTTGAGTGCTGACACGTCTGCGTATATCGAACATGCCACCAGTGCCACCACCACCAGCAACAGCAGCAGCAGCACCAGCAGCATTAGTATTAGCATGAGCCGCAGCGTTCATCTCTAGCAGAGCGATTCGCTTCAGTTTCATCTCCAAATCGTTCGGTAAATCGATGTACTGCACACCGGCCAATGCAGTTTCGAAGGCTTTTTGTTGCTGTTGAAGTAGGTGTTGTTTGGTGAGTGTTCGTGCGAACGGCGGCGCTTGCTGTTGTAAATTACGCTGATCCAAGCCTAATTCACTACTACTACTATTCACTGTTGAGCCGAGCAGTTCACAGTTTTGGTTACTATCAGAGCGAAGCATTGCCGCAAATGACACCCCTCGGCTCGTAGCACTAGCACTAGCATCTGCTCCTGTACCTGCTCCAAGCAGTGACTGCAACTCTTCAGATTCCGCATAAACATTCATACGTCGCATCTGTCGTGTTTCTGCATCGATTGCACGTCGTTGCTCTGCACGCATCACCTCCACCAAACGTCTTAAAAACATCCATCAAGCATCAAATCAACTACCACCTACTAACAACCAAAAGCACAATCAATCAATCAATAAATCAATCCGGCCAGCCAGCTCTATCGCTTAAGTCAGCAAAATCAAACCTCGCTTTCCAGCCTCTCAATCCTGACTGCAAAACCACGGCCGCATGACGTTTCCGTAAGAAACGACGTCTTGCCAGCATCATACGCATATTCTTTTGTATCATTATGGCGGCCCTTTCAGTTGTCACGCTTCGCAACGCTTCCAAATGCGCATTTATTTTCTCCTTCATATAAACCACCGTCTTACCTAAACGCAGCCACTCCATAAACACATTCAATTAAAACAATAATCAGACTATTCATTAAATCAATACCAATTCGAAAGCATTCTTGGAACTTATTGCCCTGTTGTTCCAACACATCATTGACGATTTCGATCGTTGTTTGACATCTGACCACGTCCGATGGCAACAGGCATCGATATCTAAAGCAATCTGACGATTCATTACTTCTTCTCTTCAATCGCTAACAACTTCACTTAAAACTCATTTATTCACACTAACCAACGTTCATCAGATACACAACTATATAATACACATATATTTTCAAAAAAACTAATAAAAGCAGCTGCTAAAATAAACCAAACCCATCTGAAGCCACAAAACAAGACATAAGCAGCATCTCAATTTAAGCCTAATCCGCGGCACTTGCAAGCTCCCAACAGGTTAGACTATAAAAGCTATTACTACTAATCATTATCCATTTGCTTTAAATGACTTTAAATGAAACTTGAGCTTGAAAATGTTCTAAATCAACCTCTCTGCGAACACATCGAATGCTTCCTTGCGTGGATATCCACTCTTGCAGATTTTCAACGTGTCCAGCACGGCCATTGCGTGCAATTGCCTCACAACGGTTTGCTCACAGAACGTTTCCGGTAGTCGTTCGCTGTTCGAACGTATACATCGTACAAACTGGCATACACCTCTGCATCATTCACTTACTTTACTACTTCTCTCTGATAGTGAGTAATGATCACATCACATAATGATCACATTATTCTACCCAGCTTTATACCCGGTTGGTATTTTTGCTGCTAGTGGGCGCCACACCATGCTTAGATTACCACCTTGCCCCATGCTACTTTATAGATATACAATTTGAAGTTAAATCACGAGTACTTAAGACTTACGCTTAGCCCAATGATGAGGCTCAGGCTAACTCATAGACGTGGATTCTAGTTATGGGTGAGGCGCATGAGCACACGAGCCAGCCAGCGATAACAGCTATTGCACGTTATCAGTAAAAGTAAAGTATTATACCTAGAGCCACTAAAACAAAACGCCTTCGTCCCCAAAGCATATACCAATTTTTGTATTATATCAACAACAACAACAATTAAAGATTTCATAATAGATAGATGGATAGATCTGTAGGGCGTATAAATAAATAAATAAATAAATAAACAAATAAATAAATAAATAAATAAATAAACAAACAAATAAATAAATAAATAAACAAACAAATAAATAAATAAATAACTCACTTATTCATCTTATCGATAATCACCTTAGCACATTGACTGTACTGCTGTGCTACATAAACGATCTCATCGTTTCCTATTACCTTACTACCACTGCTGCACGTATGATTCCGAAAGATCTGAGCTACTGACTGCAATATTTAATATTCTACTCATCCATTACTATGACAATAATAATAATAATAATAACAATAATAATGACAATAATAATAATAATAATAATAATAATAATAACAATAACATAAAAAGTATTAACTGTATTTTGACTTTCAGCTAGCACTTTCACGGCCGCTTCGGAGATGTGTCTTCGATTCTTGTCAATAAACTGCTGAACGGTATAATAGGTTTGTCCAGCGTAATGTCTGATGGCGAACTCGACACGTTCTTTGCTACGCGCTTTGCCGTAGATGGCTTTATCCAGATGATTCAAATTACATCGTTGCAGATAACCTTCATCCGATGCCTTTAAACAATCTCATCACATCAACCAATTCATTCAGTCTCATACACCAATCAATCAATCAATCAATCAATCAATCAATCAATCAATCAATCAATCAATCAATCAATCAATCAATCAATCAATCAATCGATCAATCAATCAATCAATCAACCCACTTTCGGGAACTTGCACTCGTCGTCCAGCAACGGCAATAGACCATCCGGTCGTTTCAGTAATGTTTCAATAACACGCTCGTTGTCGATTGATAAAGGCAACTGTAATTCGTTTCAATTATACTCATATCCGATCGCCCTAATCTCAAAATCTGTTAATACGATGATATCATCTCATAATCCACATCTGTATAAATATAAATACCTGATAATCAATATCAATTTGCTCCTTTTCATAATCGTATAAGACTTCTTTGAAAATTTTCTTCACATAAAAGTTTTCGAATCGCTCATTCACCACATTCACACAGAACTGCTCGAATGCATTGTTGTTGTAACGCTGTAACGTGTCATATTACAAATTAATTAATTAATTAATTAATTAAGCCACAACGAATCGTCGATATGAAAGCACCTCGAATCCATAGTAATCAAGCAGAGCGATTGATGTTGTGTAGTTGGGACATTGGTATGCATACGATATTCGTGACATTATCCATTCGAATAGCTCATTATAAATTAGCTGCGCTAATCCATCGCTATAATTTTTGCAATATCATAATAATAATAATAATAATAATAATAACAATAATAATAATAATAATAACAATAACAATAACAATAATAACTACGATAAGCTTAATTGCAACAATAAAAATAACTGCAATAACAACAAATCTCACCGAACATCTAAGGCTTGATCAATCGTCAACGGAGTGCTTACTGTCTCATCACCACTTTTCTGCAGTAACAATACAATAATAATACTAACAATAACTAATAATAATAGCAACAACATCAATAACAATAAAAATTCAATACCGCACCATCGTTCTACTAGTGAATATCGCACTCCACTGTTCAAAATCCAGCTCCATCAAGTAGGCAGACCACTTGATTTCCGAGTCATTACCGATTTCCACACCAGCCGTTGTTTGCTCATCATTTTCAGATACCTGACAATCAGATATCACCTGAGACGGTACGCTACGTACAATATAATATTACATTCATCATAACCGTCCTATCATAATACTAATTAATAATAAACGAACGTAACAACAACCTAATGTGCGCATTAAGCGATTTGCCGTAGTTGAATGCTTGTGATTATTTTGTTTGTTTGTTTAGGTTTGTCACTAGATTATTACTATTACTATTACTACTATTACTATAATCATTCGAGAATGTCACCATGCATAAACACTGACAACACTTCAACGCACAAATCACTAATGAATGAGTCAAAGTCAGTGCAGTCCGTCAACTGCGTTCATCAGCTCACTCCAACTAATCGCTCTCCGCACTACCATTATAAATCCCGATAACAACTCAGTCCCGTTCCATAACAACACCCAATAAAATCCACCTACAATTACAATTACAATAACAATAATAATCACCTTTCTCGGTCTAAAAAACAGATTGCCAATATGCAAAATGGCGGCCAGTGTGCAAAATATGAACGTTTGCTGATCATCACTGAATCCGACCAGTCTGAGTGCATCGCGTAAATCACAAAACTTTTCCATTTCATTCGTTTCATTATCACTACATTTACCCTTCAAATCAACAACTACCGTTACAATAATCACACTATAATAACGATTATACCAATAAATAACTAATAATAATAATAATAATAATAATAATAATAATAATAATAATAATAGCAAATACCCACCTGACTGAGGTAGAAGTATTTATGTGATTGTTTCAGGCCAAATTTATGCTTTAAAGACTGCTCTAAGCCAGCACACATCTGATAGAAAACATTAAAGTTACGTTCACCTTGTTTCTGATATACCACACGACACAACTCTAATGGTAACTGATGACGCATCGCTAAGCCCTCAATTGACTCACTGAAATTAAATCAGATCAGATCAGATCAGATCAGATCAACGCTTCCTTCCCAAATCACTGATCTCACCAAAAAACACCAAGCATAAACCATACTTTCTATACAACAGTTCCATTAAATATCCAACACGTGTGGCGTTATCATTTTTCAGAGTTTTCGCTGAAGCAAATGATTCGATAATTGTGTGTATCGCATCGATCTGTAAACTTAATTAATTAGATCACTGCCCGTTAGATCAACGCAAATCTTGCCGCCTAGATCAAGCTAACTAGATCAAGCCAGATCACCACTGCCTGCTACTGATGCTGTTCGCTCACACAACATGAATGCTACTCATATTACACTAATTATATTGCTAAAAATATTTTCAAAATAACCACAACAATAATAATAATAATTTATTTTTTTACTTGTTCCGGTGTAATCGTCCGCTTCTTACTCGCCTTCACAATATACCGTGCTGCTTGCAACAGATTCTCAGTTTTGCCTGAGCCTGATTCACCGCTAAAATTATTCACTCGTCTCATTAACTGCTCTATCATTCAATAAATATCACTGCTATTATTCAAATCATCCCGGCAATTCCTTATATAGACGATCACCTTAAGCACTCAAAACTCTCTTCTTTGCTCTTACCTAAAGCAGATCATTTCGTTCTTGGATCTATTCTTTGCATTGCATACAGCTCGTTCAGCAATCGAAAATATATGCCTGAAAATCAAGCTGCTTTATCATCTATCCAACAATCCATGGAGCAGTGATCATTTGTGATCAAGGAATAAATGCAGGCAATGAAACGAACGCAGGCAATGCGTTGATCTGCTGATCGCGATATAAACTGATCACAGAATCGTCGTATATCGATAAATGCTCATATGGATTCAGTGCTATCATCACATCACCAGCTTTTGTCTGAAATTCATCTCAAATCACTCCTCCACCAAGCAAACAACCAACCAAAAAAATAATTCTCTTCATTTCAAAGCGCATTAACAATTACTATCAGAACTAACTTACGTAGATTCGTTTATTATCGAAACGTTTCTGCAGTGAGTATAATAATGCTGATTCACAGTTATCACTGAAACTCAACATTCGCCATTTAATGAAAATGGTAATGGTAATGGGTAATTAAATGGGTAATGGGTAATTAAATGGGTAATGGTAATGGGTAATGGGTAATGAAAATGGGTAATGGTACTGGGTAATGGTAAATGGTAATGGTAACGGGTCATGAAAATGGGTAATGATACTGGGTACTGGGTAACGGATAATGGATAATAATGGGTAATCAACGTGTAATAAACGTTCCAATCGAAGCAACAAAAAAATTGATAACCAAATCCAAACAGCTCAAAAGACAAGCACTCACCAAATCTCCACAAGATCCTCCACATTAACATTGAACTTCTTACGTGCGCATAATCGAGCCACATTATCAATTTGCATTACATGATTCTGCATTAATTATTCCACTATTCAAATTACTTTCTACTTTGCATTCCAACCAATCAAAACACACACAACAGAATAATATTTTTAAATGAGATTTAATTTGGGAATAGATAAATAAATTTTGTTTTCACTTCACATCGAATACAAACCAAAATATCCACAATTAAAACCATCCGCAATACACACCAGACCACCCATTAGTCGTCTGTTTATTCGGGTAAATTCCGATACATACATAGGATGTGTTGTGCATGATGCATGTAAAGCAAACACAGTTGAATTATTGCTTCGAGCAATAAATTAATTCCAGCCCAATTAATTAAGACTAAAAAGCATCGGCAACATAAAAAAATTACCGATTGCAGTAATCGAATCATTACTGGTTCACTTTCAACCACAACTGCCGGTACTGAATAGCCATTGCCAGTGCTTAGCCATACTGCCTGATTCTAAAATGTTACATGATCATTCTCATTGATCCAGTGATTGCTATCACTTGCATATCCTCAATATCCACTTCATTCCATTCCCTTTGCTATTCCCTTTGCACAGTTATATTCCTTGCCATTGTTCCGCGTTCCTTTGAATGCTCTCTTTTTTGTTGAAATACCGTCGCTCGGCATTTATTTATTGATTCAATCAATTCTATTTTTTGCATGTCTACCTTTTGCATGTGTTTCTTACTTAATCATTCATTAATAGTAAGATAATTAAATATTTTACATATGTAGTAGTATTTATATTATCAAATATCACACCACAGCACACCCACCACCACTATCATCAAGTAATTGCAGTCAAACCCGTTTCATTCCCGACCCGATTCACTAGAAGATCTAAAATGTATCTCTTCTACTACTACTACTACTACCTTTACTGCT
The DNA here is from genome assembly GCA_035041965.1 of Anisakis pegreffii. NCBI lineage: Eukaryota > Metazoa > Nematoda > Chromadorea > Rhabditida > Anisakidae > Anisakis > Anisakis pegreffii. Next base: position 11,619 of record JAPYMA010002042.1, read on the forward strand.
GCACCTATTCATTCATTACACATCCTATCACATCAACAACAATCATATTAAATGTTGCTGCTATATGATATGATTTCATCTGAATTCAATTAAGACTCAACTAAATGAAACGCATATACATGTACCTGCACATGCACATGCACATGCACCTGTACAGGTAAATGCACATGCATGCTCTTGAACGTACACGATATTCACTCCGTGCCGTAATGACCTTCTAAACTGTTATGAGCGAGTGAGCGATCGACCTTACCTTGTGAACACTGCCTCCTGCTGCCGTGGTTATTGTCTTACATGTTATCATTAACCTATTCCTTTTCATTTCCTTCATTCATCATCATTACCCCCTCCCCTCCATCATCTATAGATATTCTCAAAAATTCATATCAACCAATTACATTCATATCTAGTACCTTATCACCTACCTATACACCATCACATAGATAAATAGTCAACTGGCCAGCATCAATCACTATTACCCATAAGAACTTAAAGCCTAAACACATTTCAATTGATCTCTGCAAATGTAATTATCGTATAAAGTTGCTCTAACAAGCTTATCTCCTCATCTCAACACACAATCAATCCAATCAACATATCAAATACTTAACCAATCCATATTCCCTTATTCCTATTAAACTGCTCAATTTCAAAATCGATTCAAAGCAGATTACGATCACCAACAAGTGATCATCATCAATGCATCATTCAAATAAACTCACTCACTTTTCATTCCCTTCATCACAATCAGTACATTCCTTCAGTCATTTTAATTCTCATATTACTATAGTGATTACGTATCGCTATATCTGTTTCATATGAATTGATAGGATATGATATGATATACATCTTAATCTAACCCATAAATCATTACTCATTTATTAACTATTTCACCTTTCACTATTATACGTACATACACACACACACATACAAATAAAATGTATATATGTATGTATATAAAATCACTCAAAATACTTGTTTGGTAAAATTTCATAAAATTCATTCTCTAAATGACCTCAAACAATGAAACAAATCAATCACAAATGAACAAATCAGTGAACTCTCTCCCTAATTTATTACCCCATCACTGACTCTAATCGACTCATTACAAATGAATAAACACTAAACAATTTGCATATATGCTAATAGAACCGATTATATAACAACAGTCCAGGTAATATAACAATATAACAGGTAATATAACAACATGAGCTCAATGCAGGTAATATAACAACAGTAACAATAACATGACATAAAGCAATGAAACAAATCGCTTTCACTCACCTTTTCAAAGTTATGATCTTCCATTTAAGAAGCACTGCTTGAGCTCAGGTTCGTCCTTATCAATCAATCAACCAATCAATCAACAATCACTCAACTAGCTGCTATCTGCCTGTAGTTGAACACCTCGTCTCCTTGCTCTAAATCATCAAACAATTATCACTAGCAACTAACTCTAATAATAACTGCTGCTGCTGCTATATTAAAGATCACATGACAAATCACGATCACAATCACGATAATTAATTCGCAAATTCATCAAACGTTTCAAAGGTCATCCATCCATCCATCCAACTAATAACAACATTCACCTCCGCTACTCAAGCAAAATTCTTCGCCGCCGTATTCTAAAATCGCCACCGATCACCCAAATATTCAGCACACAATCACTATTCACACCCACTGACCATAACAATACTCTTAAAACAAACTAATATCACAAGCAAATTATCAATCAATCCATTTAGTCTCATCATAACCGACGCAGCCAATAAGTCCACTGTATACCAATTATAAATGTTCTATTCTATTCATATGGAATAAATAAGGCACTCATGAAAGGCCAAGCGAGCGATCAACGTTGCTACTTTGAGGAACGCACTTAGTGCTTCATTAATTAATTAATGAGCACTAATAACCAGCACTAATGGAGTGCTCACTGAAATGAACAAGTCAATTTCACTTCCACTTCCATTCCAATTGTGCACTCGTCATTCATTCGCTCATCAACTATTCAATAATATTTCTGTATGATAAAGAAATACTCTAATAAGATCATCATATGTATCATTATCATATCTAACGATCACTTCACACATTCCTCAAGCACTATTCAATAAGCATAACGATACCAACCAAGACAACACAACACAAATTACGTCCACTTTACATGAATACGAAAAAGTCGCGAAACCATTTTTAAATCAATCGCTCAGTCAAATTTTCACTCAAAACCACCTCACCTCAATTCTAATACCCGATGATGTGCTATCAACTTATATCCGCTCTTATACGATAGATAATATCAAAATCTTCTCATAAATACCTTCTCTAATCTAGCCAACGTGTTTCACTATTAACTGCTTGCTCTATGTCAATACTAAGAACGCGCAGATGATCTTCAATTGTTACTGTTAATCCTCATATTACAGTTAATTACTATTATCAAAATATTATTATCGCAATCGCAATCAAATATTTTTTGAATGAATCAAATTAAATGATAAAACGATAGAAGACAATAGGTGCAATAATGATTGTTGCAGATTCCAAAAATAAATAAGAGCATATATACTGATCATCGGCATATGAGCGCAGTCGGCTGAGCGCTCGCCGTCCACTGCACTGTGCTCGTATAGTGTGTTTGATGGTTGGTTCGGTTGGATTCAAGACAAAATGGTGGCGATGTAATATTTCTTAGATTAATTAGTTGATAAATAATTAAATGGAGAGAGATAAACGAGCGATCAGATGATAGATATTTGCACTCCGATCTGCTACTGCAGCCAGTCAGTCCTTTCTCTCACTAACCCGTCGCAAACTGGTGACACATCGACCCAATGACCTTCTGCCGAATATATTTCAAATTCCTTCCCTAAGCGCCCTCTCCTCTTCTTTCACTACTCTCCACTCCTATTTTGCCTGTCCATCTCTCAACAATTACCTAATTTTATCATACTAATGAGAATACCTCGAAAAAAATTCTCATCACTAACAATAACAATAATAACAATAAAAATAATGACACTAAAATTATTCCAACGATTACAATAATTACCATAAATAATGATAGTGATTTCAATAATAATAATAATAGCAATAACAATAACATTAATAGTAAGTAACTTCTTCAAAAAAAACCAAAACAAGAAGATAGCACTGAGAGTCAAGATAACTTTATAGCAAGAGATAGCAAGATAACTTTATAACTAGTAATTTCTTCGTTTTGTACTCAGTACACAACCCCTGCCGTATCGCTCTAAATTCGCTCAATTTCTACCTAATCTAAGCTATATTAAGAATACGAGAATAACGAGCGTATCAATGAGTAATCTACATTGTTGCTGCTGCTGCTATATATGCATCATAACAACTACACAAAATCAAAAATTATTTCCATTGTACCAATAAAGTAGTATTCTATTGTAGTGTTGTGAATGAAGTAATTCTATAGTAAAGTTAGCGATCGATCGTCACAACAACAACAACAACAACAACAGTTCATATTATAGACAACGAACCGAGCCATTGCATGAAGAACAACCAACCAACCAACGTTAACGCGATCAACGCATGCAATCAACACATCATCTATCGCTAGAGTAAGTAAATTGGCAATTTTTTTAAATAAAAAATAGCTAGTAGGCATTTTTGATGAAAGAAATAATTAGAGAAGAGCAAAACAATTGATTCTTCAGAAAGCTTCTTAAAAACAACATTCTTCTATCACACCGCAATTCAAACATTATTCAATCAAATAATCCTCCTCATAAGTGAAGTTGGCCTGCTCGCCTAGCCAGCGGGGTGGCGTAAACTGAGGCTAAAACAATGTGCACGGAAACGTGAGCATTGTGGCCAGCAACGTTACAAACGTTTGATAGCCTGGCCAATCCAGGTAATCCAGGTAATAAGTGAAGTAAACATTTCACTTTTTTCTCTTCAACTCAAAGTATTATTAAACGAAAAGCAAAAATTTCTTCCATCTCTCACCTTAATCATTAATGAGCAATCGTTTCGGCGTAAAAACTGCACTCAGTAATCATATTCTGACACAGATTTTTATGAAGTCATCAGATATACATTATTCATATAATGCAATGACCGATAAGATGAGCATTATCCAGACACATCTACCAAATAAATACCTCAAACTTCAATAAGTATTCTTACAAGAACTAACTTAAGGTGTAATTCTCTGATAGCATATCTAAGAACTAACCTGAATAAATAACGAAGAGTTGAATTCTAGTTGAAATATCTATACAGAGATATCAAATGTATTGATGATATTCACCATGTTCAGTTCATATCCACCAAATAATCATATTCATTCTATCATACCGTACCAGTAATATCCATCGTAATAACAATTTAGTTATAATATTTTGATGGATAATAATATGGATATTATGATGCATAGTAATGCTAAAGCTGAAAATCTGAATATAAAATCTTAAAAGTTAACTGAGATATCAGGTATATCATAAAGACATGATACTTTATATTAAGTGAACGACATTCTCAATTCATAAACATTTATTTATTCAGCACATAATAACATAACAACAAACCACTAGTCATGTGCACATGATAGCTCAATTAATATTCAACAACACAATAAATTAATATCACTGATAAATTCGTTTTAATTAATAATCCAATATTATTATAAAAATATTCCAATATTATTAATCCAATATTATTGATGCAGTTTTAATTATTATTGATATATTACTATTGATATTATTGATATACTGATATATTATTATTGATATTAATTATTGAAGATATACAATCAATCTTATTTATATTCCATTAATTATTGCTGATATACATTAATAAGATTACCCATATACTAGAATAGCAATACGTAACTGAACGAAGTATTAA
>JAPYMA010002046.1:0-14446 GCA_035041965.1 Anisakis pegreffii
TTGTACTTCGTTCAGTTGGAGTTGGGTGTTTAACCGTTTTCGCATTTATCGTGAAACACTTTCGCGTTTTTCGTGCGCCGCTTCATTGATATGAGCTTGATGGATTGATAGGTTGGCAGATTGTATAAACGGATTGAAAGTGTCGAAGCGCCATCGACTTACCAATGAAGACGTAACGCATGCAGAAATGCCGATAGACCTTCCATGAGCACCAGAATGGATACGGTTAAAACACCGAACGCAAAGAATATACAATAGGCAGCCACATAGCCAGCAATACCGGACAGTGCAAACGCTTGCACCAACACCATGTGCCATAGCACTTCGGAGAGCTCTGTAAGGGAGAGATAGGTTGGCGTTTGTGACTGTTAATTAAAATTTAGTAATGTTTGACTTCGCTTCATTTCGTTTAAATAAGAGAGAGAATGATATTCGAAGACGTACGTGCATGTGCCAGTGATAATGCCCAAAGTCGTAGGTAAGAAGCCGTATGTGAGACACAACCGAGGACATATTCAATGGTGTGAATGGCTTGATGTACCATGATATCACCGAATGCCTGAATTTGAGTTTATTTGCTTGATTGGTTGAGTTGTTGTGTTGATTTGAGATGTGAAACACTCTATTTGATAAGGTTTACGATTGCGATGCATCCAATTTAAAACTGCTATCAGCAAGCATGATCACTATTAAACGTTGATGTGTTGTTATAAGTGAAATTGCACGCACACACCTCTTCTTCATGATGTCCTCCTCCACCTCCACCAGCTGCCGATGCTACGGCAGCAGTAGCACCATCTAGATCAGCCCCTCGTCGTTCCTTCTCAATATGACCGTTGCCATGATTTCCACCATCAGTAGCTGCAGCAGCAGCGACACCGGCACCCTGTTGTTGCCCTCCATTCGACGTTATTTCGGTCTCTTCGCTGAGCATATTCGCACGAACCATCTCAATACTTTGGATTAGGATTCGACTCATTTCACGCTTTGGTCTCTCTCGAGTGAAGAAATATTTTTGCATTTAGTTATCTTATCGTATTAACTATCCGATCACATTCATTATGACGGCAGCTCGTAATGCCAGAGTAATATCTTAGAGAGTACTGAACTTAATGAGCACTTAATTAGTAGTCATTGAAGTAGAGCAAGCAACCAACCATTTTGTCGCCGATTTCTTTCTTGGCCTTCTTTTGCTGTTGCCATAGGTATAATGGCTTACCGAATAGCATTATGGGTATGCAAATGACGGCGATGATCACAAGTATGGCCTCGACCATTGACTGCAAACTCGATTGATTGGTAACAGTAACAGTATAACAGTAACTTGGTGATAACAGTAACTTGGTGATAACAGTAACTTGGTGATAACAGTAACTTGGTGATAAGAGTAACTTTGATTACTACTCGTAAGGAACTGACTCACTCACCTGTGCTGGATACCACTGCCCAAGATAGCAGTGTGGTAATTCGGCGTATATGACTTGATCACCTTGTTTGCCGATTACTTGTGACATATTAACAAAACCTTCTGGTCGGTCTTTAAACATGAACATATTGATGAGACCAATCTGATAACGTTATTATTATTATTATTAATATTATTGATATTATTATTATTGATATTATTATTGGTATTATTATTATTATTATTGTTATCATGTTCGATAGGAAGCATTTGAAGCGTTCAGATAGAGACTAGAGCAAACCAATAAGGACGGTGCGCAGTGTGAGCCGGGATATAGACGTCCGAAGATATACGTTTCATCCACCCAAAAGAAGAGCCACTTGACGATAATTTCAACGCATAAGTAGATGAATATACAGCTCATGAACAGAAGTTGCGGTATGAAAACGGTGAGTATTTCGATTGTGGACTTGAAGTATCTGTAAGTAATAACGAGTACTACTTACTCGATGCATAGACTACTCGACAAATGCCGATAGAAAGGAGTAATTAACTCACAGGTAATTCATTAGCGATAGAAAGGAGTAATTAACTCACAGGTAATTCATAAGCGATAGAAAGACACCGAATGTCATCTGCGATATACCAATGATAACGGACAATTTCATCTTCATTGAATTCAAGAAATTCAGCTTATTCTCAGCCAGATTCCACACCGGATCCAGTCCGTACGGATATGGTCCGTCGTGGATATAGGATGGATTCGGTGGTAGCTCAATGAGCACCTCTTTCCGAGTTAATACCGTCTGATTGTACCACGACTCGATTTCTGCAGCACTGAAATAGATTCATTTTTGATAACTCAAATTTTTGGAATGAATAATCGTTAATGATATTATTATAGGAATAATATCGATATGGACTGGTGATATAATATTGTTATTATTGATATTGTCATTAGCGGATATTGGATGCAGTGAAATTATATCGATATGAAGGAGTTGTATTGATGATTAATGTGGATATAATACGGACTGAGAGTATTATAATGGAATAGTGATGGAGTATTGGATTGGATATCACTGATGATGTGATTATTCTTATTATAATGGTAGAAGAGCGATTACAGTATGAAATGATTATAGCAGTAATTAAAAAACAATAATAGTAATAGTAATACGGATATGGATTGCGCCATTGTGAGCCAAAAATATTGAAGGATTTAGCGAAGATATCGTTATAGAGTAAGCCGGCGTGTATGGAGAAGAGACCCATCAAGAGTATGATATATCGACCACCGAAGAACATATTGAATATCTGAATTGAATTAAGGTAAATTAATTATTAAGGTAAATTAATTAGTTAATAAAGCTGATGCAAACCTCATCCTTAATATTACGATCGATAAGCGCCTTCTCACGAAGCACTAAATATAGACCAGCCAAGAACATGATGATGCCGTGACCAAAATCACCGAACATGCATGCGAATATGAATGGAAACGTGATGATTGTATAGGGTGCTGAAAGGTCAAAGGTCAAATAATAGATAGATGAAGCCAAAAAATAATAGCCTGCATCAGGCTCATGATGTTGACACAGCAGCAGCAGCATCAGCACTCGGTTTCGAGCAAAATTTAGGGCTGCGAACGGCGCGGAAGAAAGGTTTTGGTGGAGATTGCACTAGGTATTATTTAAGAGAATAGGTGAGGATGGCACTGACCAGGATTAACTTCCAAATATGAAGCAACTCCATACGAATCAACAATGCTCTGGAAAACGGCAGTGAATTTATTGGTCTTATTGTAGGTTGGTGGTTCTTCGGCTGTTTCCAGCAGATTCAAGACGGGTTTTACCGAGATACCATTAGCTTCCTGAAAGCAATCACGAGTGCAGTGGAATTATTGGGGCGAGGAAAATGCATTGTAAGATATCAGCGGATAAATGTTGATGGATACTTTAAAAAAATGATTCGGCACTTTATCGTTTTGGAGTAAACGGCTTAAGAAGTTGGATATGATGGCGGTAATTTGATGATCGCTTGATGATTAAAATCTTATGTTAGCTATTATTTATGATTACGGTTGTTGTCATTCACTGCTAACTTGCGATTGAATTTTGTATAATTTTGATCAATTCAATCAGGTACACGTCAAATATATTGATGATCCAGGTGATAATTTGATCAAGACGGATCAATCAATCAATAGATCAATCATTCGCAGTGCACTTACTGTTTACTGCGATATGAACGAAACGGGAATGTGGGTGGTATTGATTGGATTTGCAGATGACATGGATAAGGTGATTAATAATGATATGACTTGGCTAATCTACTAAAACAATGCTTACCACGCCTCTTTCAAGCGCCTCTCGTACGTGTTGCATATCGCCTAATGGTACCCAACATTCGGCCACAAAAAATTTCCCAATGCTATCGAATGTGAACAAATTGAGAGTATGGTAGACGGACTTTTGCATACGTACCTTGAATTGATTACGGTAATGATTACGGTAATTCATTTTGCATTCATTAATTGAGCTTTAATCTGCTGCATTGAATTACTCTTTGCCGAAGAATTGCCTGATCTATCTAATGTTTGTGTGTGTCGTACCTGCTTTTGCCATTCGCGGAGATTATTCGAGGCTGCTTGTAATACTTTATAACGATGCTCTTGAGTTTGTCCCATAACGGTACTTAGATCAGAAATACGGGCACGTACCTCTCGTGCTGCTGCGTGACGATCCTTCAAGAAGCTTTACTTTACAGTCAAGCCTGATTTATTTGACGTGAATTCATTATGAGCACGTACAATCCAATAGCATCTTAAGTGGCTCTCTTATAAAGTAATAGTAATGAAGTAATAATAAAGCAGTAAGTCTTATAAAGTAAAGTAATAAGTAATGAAGTAGTGGTCTTATTTGCTGCTTCACTAACCTTACTGTTCTTGGGGCATGTATTATAGAGTTTCGCTTTGAAACCTTCACAGACTTTTTCAATAATTGTACGCAAACGATCACCTTTATAAAAGATCACAAAAACAGACTTACTCTGCTTTTCACCCTGAAAATTTTATACACTCAGAATTGAATTGAATTCAGTATAGAGTAAAAGTAATTGTATGATTGTATGTTATATTACTGTAATTATTACTGTAATTACTGTAGTTACTACTCACTGTATCTGGGTCCATGAGCTCATTTTCGATTTCGGCAGTTCGAACGAATGCCGTACGACGACACGCTCGCCACAGAATACGCTCGAATGCATTCACACGTTCACGTCGAATCACACCTGTTGAGAAGCTAAAACAAATATTAATTAATTAATTTATTTATTTATTTCGTTTGATATTGATAGGTTTATGCAAATGATTATTTTTATTGGTGAATAGTGAGCGGATAGTACCAACCCCATTGGTTCCTTTTCAGTTCGGAGTGGAAAGCCGATAGTTTCACCTTCAACGGATTCGATCTCTTGCATAGCCACATCACTTATACCCTTTAAATACAGTTACTTGTGAGATATCAGTTACTTGTGAGATATCAGGCAACTAGTAACTGTATATTGTTATATAGGATCTAATTGATCTAGTAATTGTATAGTATTGTTTTTGTGAATGTTTATATTGTTAAGACATCATCGCATAAGCCAGAAGGCAGTGCCGAGAATACTGTTTTGTTGAATGCAGCGAGCTTAAGGTTACGGTAAGGGCACGATTTTGAGGGATATTAGAGGATTTATGTTATCTGGAAAGAATAGAAGTTTGATCTATTGGTAAGAATTGCAGCGTTGTATCACTGAGTCTACTAGAAGGATGAGGATTACCCCTTGAAAGAATTGATCAGTCTTCTCGAGTATTGCTTCCCATTCCTTGAGCTCGAGGAAGTTCCTCTTGAGCAGTAAATCGCTTTCATTCATATTGATCACGTCTCGTTCTAGATCGACGAGTGTTGCCTGAATTTTGGTATTGAGTGCGTAAATTATCATTAAAACAATTCAATGATTAAAGAAGATGAATTTGGATAATAGTTTTATGAAGATTAAACGTAGTGAGGATTTAAGGCAGAGTTAACGTAAGCCTAAGCCTACTTCAAGTTGATTGAGTTCATGTGGTGGCAGCACTTCGTAAGCTGCATTGTTCGATGGATCAGCAATCTCGATATCGTCCTTTTTTACTTGTGTGTCGATAAACCCTGAACATTCATTGCTTCAAAATTTTACAGCTTCAATAGGTAATCGGTAAAATTAAATTTCCACTCAAGTGAGTATATGGCTTGTGAATGCACAGGCAGGCATAGATAGGCTTGAAGATGGCGGGTTAATCTTTGGCTATTAAGGAGAAAATAGGAGTAAGTAAGTAAGTAAGTAAGTACTCACTTAGTTTGCGTTCGAGTTCATCGAATCTTCTAATGTCACGTACGAACATCCGATGGTATGGATTCACATCGGCATTTAACTGAATACGAAGCGTTAGTTATATGCATAAGATTATGCGTTCGTTCGATTACCGTATACTAAACTCAATGAGAGCCAATTAGACGGCGCCTTGTTATGCATAATGTGTGCTATCTATACTGAGCTGTTGGACAGCCGACAGCCGACAGTGTACTGTAGCGCGGCGTATCTATTGACCACACAGGTAATATTGCATTGCTAGTTGCTTGGTTGGTGTTATTACTAGTATTACTCTTACTGTTATTATTTAAAGTAGTATTTGATAATTAGTATTAGTTAGAATTAATATAATTATATTGTGGAACTAACGTCTTTGAATTGGACGTAGGGGTGTTTACCGAGTTCAGCAACACACGAGAAAGCAGCATCCTTTTGAACAATCATTTGGCAGAAACGCATCTGCTCTGAGCGGTAGAGTGAACCCATTTTGGGTATACTTTATTAGTAGTAATAGTAGTAGTAATAGTAATAGTAATAGTAGTAGTATGAGTGGTGAATAATTATTGAGAGTTTGGCTTGAAAGTAAGCATGAATAAGTGATGCGCTCGTATGCAGCACAGCTTGGGCCAGGTAGTTGAATGAAGTTTATATTGGCTGACTGATGGACGGTGTTTTGATTCGATCTGAAAATTGGATGAGAGGAGATTATGTTAATTAGATGAAATTACATAATTATGTTTAATTAGCACGAACATAATTAATTTACAATAAACAATTGAATAAGATGGTAGTGATGTGATCGTGTGAGTTAAGTGAATTTCTTTGGTAGAAATTGTTTTAGTTTACGATGATTTTATTTTAAGCATAACGATAATCAACTGGCGAAGATAATCAGCTACGTTCTAGAGTTCTAGAGCTTGGGCCTGCATAGGGAGGAACTTACTTATCTTGGGTAATTTGCTGGTGTCACGGGATAATGGGAGATTAGTTCTGTGGGGATAATAAGTTATTATAGCGAGGAGGGGGGGTAAATAATAATACTATAATAATAATTAATAATAATAGCAGTAATATACTAATGAATATGTGGATACTAATGACTAAAGCTAGGTTTTGGAGTGAAAGCAGTTTAGCAGCAGTGATATAGAAATACGCTCGTCACATGCGGATGCATGACGACGACGACGATGACTGTACGAATGCTTGTTATAAACGTGATGGATGGATGGATGGATGGATTCGATGGCACACCAAATATTGTTTAACGGAATGAATATTTATTTCGATTGATATTTTAGAACTGCGCTGAATTTATAATCTATAGATGCGGATTAACGCCTAATACGGTGCCGTTGCAATCGACTGGCTGCTGCTGCCATTATTAATCATCATTTACAACAGTAGTGTGTGCAAATGCAGCGGTTATAATAACAATTATAATAATAATAGTAATAGTAATAGTAATAGTAATAATAATAATAACTGGATAGGAAATGTGGTGTTCTTAAATTTCACTTAAGTTGAGCAAAATGATATTTTAAGTAGTGATAATGAAAGAATTATTGTTGCTGTATACAGTAATATAGTAATGAGGCTGGATGGATATAGATGAGAATAATTGATTCAGTTTTGATAAGTTTGATTTAGAAATTTAGAAATGAAAATTTAAGAATTTGAGATGGTGCAAATTGAGGAGTGAGCGAATTGTATTATTTGAAGTGGAATGATGATTGATAGATAGATAGAAGTTATGTTAGTTGATGCATTGTGACATAGCGCTTTGAGATGTTTTATTGGGAAATAATTTATTTTCAGAGAAATTTTAGTTTTGCTTTGAGAAGTTGAAATTGCTTTCATTTTAAGCATTAAGCGTTGCTTATTGTATTGTTGGTTGATTGTTGCTTGCTTTGTGGAGAGGTGAATGGAATGGAAATTTTTTATTTTTATTATTGTAATGGTGGTGGTGGTGGTGGTGGTAGTGCTTTGATTAGTTGATTTCAGTGGCAGTTGATTTCATTTCACAGCACAAACAGCGTTAATATAGTTGATAGTTATGAGTACAGCTAGTTAAAATGTCAAAAGTAAACAAAAAATATAAAGAGTAAAGTAAATAATATGAGTAATATTGTAAAGATAGTGAATTTTTGGCAATTGCTCTAGTTGAATTCGTTTTTAAGGAGTTAGATTAGATATCAGATAGCTTTACGGCAATCTTTTACGGTTACTCCTTTACTATTAAATTGATCAGGATCATAGTAGTAATAATAACTGATAATAATAGTAATAGTAATAGTAATAATAACAAATAATAATACTAGGGCTATGAATTGATTGATTTCTAATTAATATTATTGGTGCTACCGAATGAATATAGCAACAAATTTGAGAGTGTGTATGAATAACAGTTGCATTTGATTTGATTTGAACTAAGTTCAGTGGAGTAGAAGGAATTTATGAATTGAATTCACAACAATATAATATAATGCTGCTATCAAAATCCAACCAACCAGTTGCCATAATTGTTATACATTCTAACTGTTATTATCATTGTTGTTATATTATTATTATTATTATTATTATTATTATTATTATTATTATTATTATTACTATTACTAGTATTATTGTATAATATTATCAAGATCATTACGAAAAGAGAGCACAGTCATGCTAATGGAGGACTGAAACTGAAGGTAGAAGTAACTTTAAAACTTATACAGCGATGTGTATCATTGTATTAAATTTATGAAGTTATATAGTAAGAATACTATTATTATTATTATTATTATTAGTAGTAGTAGTATTATTATAGTTATATATGATAAGAACGAAGTAACATGAATGATAGATATAAAAATGGGCAGAATTGATTTAATGAGAATTTGAAATTCTGAGATGATCGTCGTCATCGTCATCGATCTGATCTGATTGGAACGAATGCAATCAATGTAAAACCACAGACCCGTATCGATTCATTTGCACATTCAATTATCTAAGCGCAGCATTATCATTGATTACACTATTATTTTAGAGTGAAGCTGCTGCCTAATAAAGCCATTTAAAGAGGGTGATTGATATAGGGATATAGGTATTTAGATGTCTAGTTGATTAGTGTTATTATGATTATGATTATTGTTAGCGTTTTATTAAATGATTCAAGCTCAGGCTTAACACGATAGAACCTGATTTGATATGATCAATCGGATCGTCTGATTTCAGTGAGCTATACTCCTTATGATACTTATCGTTTATGTAAGAATGATGTGTAGTGACTAGAATATGAAAGTTTATAGGATTATAGTGCATGAGATTTATTTGTAAGGTAGTAATAGTAATGATAGTATAAATTCTAATTATAATAATGATAATGATAATGATAATGATCATAATAATAACGATGATAGATCAATAACGAGCAGGATAATGATAATGATAACGATCATAATAATAACGATGATAGATCAATAACGAGCAGGATAATGATAAGGTGATCATGAAGATGAAGAGCCAAAATTTGGTAGAGCTATTGCGCATGCAGTTCAGCTCGGAAAGGAGTCGAAACGAATCGAATCGAATCGAGTGGAGTGGATGATTAGATAGAGTGATAGAGGGGAATAGTTAGGTGATGTGATGTGATAAGACGTGAAGATAGTGTATCATGACGACACACCTAATGACAATAACAATACAATAGAATAGAGAATGACGATGGTTTGTTCGTTGAATTTATTATATATATGTATGTGTGGTGTGGTGTGTGTATGTTTGTGTAATTGTGGTGAAAGATCATTTAATAGTCTTCAGGGAAAGATTATTTTCTAGTTTTTGGTCGTTCGATGTTGATCAGCATGCCATATAAACGCCGACATGCCATCGATTTATCGGAACAACCAATACGCAGTGAATACTCTAGTAGAGTAAGTGGATACTAGTAAGTAAGTAGATAATGAGTAGTAAGTATTTGGATGATAGTGTAAGTATTGAAAGTAGGCAATAGTAAGGAGTAGATAGCAAAATGAATTGGTTACTTCAGTTCAATGTTGATCTGGATGGATGGATGGGATGGGATGGGATGGGATGATAGATGTTTCGAATTGAATTGTATGTAATAGGTATGTTTGACTTTATGCGGCGGCGAAAGTTTATTTGGATTGGATAACGTCATCATCGAATCATCGATATATCTATCGATCTATCGATCTGAAGTGTTTGTAGTTTCAAAGTGATCAAATTGCGGGAAAGCGAAAAGAAATGAAAAACCATCTGTGGACACGATTAATTTCATGTGACCGTATTCGCTGAGCTAGCTACTAGCTTCCTGGCAGCAGATCATGCTTGTTTGAGTGCGCAAACCTCCTCAAAAGACTATTGTTTAATGTTATACGACGATAGAAGGAAATGCTACTGCTGCTGCTGCTGCTGTTGTTGTTGCGCTGACAGCTGAAGTACTCACTGATGATGATCATAATCAGATTGGTGATTGATCATCCATTGGACGAACGGATGGGATGGATTGTTTGCAGACACAATACAAACAGCGAACACCACAAGGACAATGTCAAATAAAAATTCACTGTTTCAATTCCACATGCAAACAAGTTTAGCTACCTAAAATGAGTAGTTTGCTATATGCATGTTTAAATTTACCTACACATCACAAACAGTTACATAAATAGTAATTACCTACACATCAAAGCAGTATTATATTGTTATTATTACTGTTCTTGTTATTGTATTACTGATGAAACTGCGCAATCTAAATGTAACTATCTTCAAGCACATGTTATAAGTATGTAGAGCAAGCGCAAACAAGCAGAATTAAGTCAAAATAAATAATGTCAATTGATTGTTGGAAACTGAACGAATAAATTTTAGCAGCTGATAAAACAAATAAACAAATACATCAATCAGATAAGATCGATGGATGGCGTTTTGCGTACTGCAAACAGTAATTACTATGATAGTAATATAGTAATAGTGATATTGAACGCAGTAACAGGAGTGATAGTAATCACGAAAATTAATATTTTTAGATGAATAGACATGACTTATTGCTAAAAGAAATACGAAGAACTTAAAGTCTCCGTAAAGAAGTCAGTCAATCGCTCCTCGTCAAGACTGCTCGGTACCATCGAGAGATAGTATTATATATATATGAGTAAGCAGTGTTAGTGTTAGATGTAAGAATGTGTTTTGATTAACCTCGATACACCTTGGAATAATTGGTTGGTTGTGTGGAGAGTGTTGTGGTTGGGTGGTGTGGTGTTCGATGGTGTCGCTCGCTTGATTTTTCAGTTTCATTTAAGACTGAATTGGTGGACGGTGAATTGATAGTTGATGATGAGAAGAGTCGTCAGAAGTTTTTTTGAGTTGATTTCTAGCTTTGAGTTGTTGCCGTTGAGTAGAAAACACTTCAAGTGAACTGAATGAATGAACATAAACATGAAATTGAAGTGGAAATTCAATTTTGAACTGAACTGCATGAAATATTTCCGAGGTTTGCGCACAGACAGACGGATAACTTAGCATAGGTGCGTGCATTCATCCATAGTTGTAGTTGAATATTTCTAAAGCTCCCCTAAATTTGCGTGTGTGTACTTTTTGCTGTGTTTAAATAGGGTAGTTTGTTTGTTTTGGTGATTCATTGAAGATTGAAGTGCTACTTGGTGCTAATGTTTTGATGATATACGGCACTGAAGATTATTATGTGAATGACGGACGGTGAATGGCTGACTGAGTTCATAGAACATAAAACAAATCCGTTGTAGAATGCAACGGATATCATTTAGCCGTTTTCAAAGCACCCGCAAATGAGTCTGAGTCCCACAACGAACAGTTGGCAAAAGGGCGGCACAATTTACGTAATTGCGAACTGAAGACGAATTTCGTTAATGATATCTATTTGAATATTGCTAATAGCATTTATATGGTTATGTTGTGCAATTTCTAATTAATTTCGGTTTTTAATTAATTAAACGCCGTCTAATTAGCTTAATTTTTGTTAAGTAACGAATTTTATTACGTCTTAATTTTGATGCGATCATTTGATTTTGCTGCTTTCATCGGTTTTCGATCAGCTGGTCAGCAGCATGCGCTATGAATAGGTTTTTGAGTGGATTGTAACGAGTGTTATTGGTGATAGAATCGTGCAATAGAATAGGGCTTTATGAAAGTTGAGAGTGCACGGAGGAGGCTTTCATCCCGACGTTGAAAGTTCCAAGTAATCCTTGCCAAAAAAAATTATCACTTCAGTTTTGTGAAAAAAAATCCTATCCTCACTTATCATTACACACTATTATCATATTTCTGTTCTTATCTCACCGAAATAGTGTCATCTGTAAACGAGATCGTTGATCTTAAGCGAACGCCATCGATCGATATTGATCTGTGTTGCACAACTTTAATAGAATTTTCAGCGAGACCGCAAACGAACAAGCAAATGGATGACCATATCAATCATCAACAACCAGAGCCGGCTGTGAATCCTGCTGCTGCTGCTGCTGTTGATGATAATGGTGATTTATCAATGCATGGCACGTCATTGATAAAAACTCATCGAGATGATGATATGAAAAATGATTCGTCGATTCGTATCACCACAGCCAATCCGGCTCCTTCTACTATTGCACTGAGCCGAGCCGTCGATATGGGCACAAGCAGCGGCATATCGTCTGCATTCGTCGCATCTACGACACACCATTCCATGAGACCAACAATAACAGCAATTGATGAGGAATCAGGTTTGTGTGATTTGGAAGAATTTTTTGTGCGAAAATGCTTCTTGATTTGAGTTTTTTTTGAGTTGAGTGAAAATTTTGGCACCGAAATGAAAGTAGCATTGATATTTTGGAATGCAGAAGAGCGCGAATACGATGGTGATGAGGACGAGCTGGAACGTCCGCTACTAGAGCAAGAGGATGGACTGGATAGTGGTCGTGGTGGTGGAGGATTAGCCATAGGCAAAAGACTGAAATCATCGGCGAAGAAACGTCTTGTAAGGGTTCGTTTCGAATAATTAGTTGTTTTTCAAAATTTTAAATTTTTTGAATGAATATTTTTCGAAATGTTTAAAGAAGAAAAGAAGTATGGAACGCACACCGCTTTTGGCAGCACGTTCGCAGAGTATCAGTACAGCGACCGATGGTGGAGGGGAGGGTGATTCGTCAGGTGGAGTGAGTCAGATCGGTCGTTTCTCTGCGTCGGATGATGAGGATGCAGCCAGAATGTGTGAGTTTTTGTGGTTATTTTATTATTGTTTTTAGTATGTTGTTGTTTGGTATTATTATTATTTGATGTTTTATTATTATTATTATTACTAGTTATTGTTAGTTGTTGGTTGATTGGGTCTGTTTTTTAGTTACACAAAAATATGGCTCATTCGGAAATGGTGAATTTGCGAGAGTGTTGACCGAGGCAGAGACAGCCATTAGAAGAGGTATATTCCCAGAACGAATTAAGCAAGGCTCATCAGGATCGTATTTCGTGAAGAATATTAAAGGGGTTCGTTCTGAATTGAATCGTTGTAATTTTGTGATCGATCATTTTGAGTGGTTTTTAATTGAATTAGGCGTCGTTGATTTCAGGAGAACATTGGAGTTTTCAAACCGAAGAACGAAGAGCCATACGGACAGCTGAATCCAAAATGGGTGAAGTGGATTCATCGAATATTCTTCCCGTGCTGCTTTGGACGATCCTGCTTGCTGCCGAATCAGGTGGGTAGAGGGTTAAGGTATTTTATGATCGTTATTATTATTATTATTGTTATTATTTTTGTTATGTTACTTTTTGTTATCGTGTTTGCGTTGTTTTATGTTTGCGTTTATGTTTATGTTGATTTTAAGTTTCGTGTTGGACTGTTGACGTATTATTTGATATGATGATTATCGGACTATTATAATAATAATTGTGCTGCACTGTTGCGATATATTATTAATGATATTGATATTAATTATGAATGGAAATGTGCATTTGTTGCGTTGTATTCGTGTTTATAATTGATGATGGATGGATGGTATCGGCTTGGATGTATTCAGAGTTGACGATTATATCAAAATAATGTTAGCTGACTGGATTTCTGTAGTGTTTTTGATGTGATCTAGCAGCAATTTTAATTAAAATGCGGCTGAATTCGGACGTCTTCGTATAAATTTTGAAAGTTTATACGGAGCAAATTGAATGGAGTTGCAATGGTAACGACGACGATATTCAATCATATTTGAATATGATATGAGAAATATGGATTTGACTGACGACTTCGATATCGGCTCGGCATGTTAATGGTATTGGATTGATGAGAATGTTTCTTGTGGTTGATATTATTACTGATATTATTATTATTGCATTGGAATTATCAGTACACAAGAGGAGAGCAACTGTAATGATGGTGAGTAATTATTATTATTATTGTTATTATTATTATTATTATTAAATTAATGAAAAATATGGGCAATGGGGCTGGCAGAAGTTGCCACGTTATTGTGGCGTTGGTGTGGCTGGCCGCGCGTCATTCAGCGTCAACTTAACTTGGAGAGAATCAGTGGGCAATGGTGGTAGTAGTGCTCCGAATGGAATGAAATCAGTTCAGCTAAAATTCTATCGTAAGTATCGTTTTTTTTCTCTTATAAAAGTAATAATTCATCATTGATA